>JAXGGA010010047.1:0-48729 GCA_038373865.1 Uloborus plumipes | reverse complement strand
CAAGAAGCTACCACTGTAGCAGAGACTCTAGTCCAGAATTGGATCTCGAGATATGGGACACCCTTGCAGATCCATTCCGATCCGGGGAGAAACTTCATCTCTGCTGTGTTTAAGGGCCTATGTAAAATCCTCAAAATTGAGAAAACTCGAACGACACCACTACACCCACAATCGGACGGCATGGTGGAGAGATTTAACAGGACAATTCTCGCTTATAATCTCTCGCTTATGGTCTCCAAAAATCAACAGGATTGGGACAAGAAACTTCCTCTGTTTCTGCTGGCCTACCGCAGTGCTGTCCACGAGACCACCGGATATTCCCCATCACAGATGCTCTTCGGCCGAGAGCTTCGGCTACCTTGTGATCTCGTCTTTGGTCTCCCTCCAGATGCGCCTTCATCGCCTGAGGAATACGTCCAGGATCTCCAGGCCCGGTTGGAGGACGTTCATCACTTCGCGGGAGCGAATCAACATCGCGACGGAGAAGATGAAGACCCGATACGACACAAGGTTCACTAGTCATGACTTTCAAGAAGGTGACAAAGTATGGCTATGGAATCCCATCCGACGTAAAGGTCTGTCACCCAAATTGCAGTCGCATTGGGATGGACCTTACACAGTTCTCCACCGGCTGAACGACGTCGTAGTGAGGATCCAGAAGTCATCACATTCAAAACCCAGAGTTGTACATTATGATCGGCTAGCCCCATACTATGGCCATAGTTCGTAAAATAAATCTAAAGCTACCATGGTAATTTGTTTGTAAATTTTGTAAATAACTTTTGCCTTTAATTTGTTTGTAATATTACTCTATCAATGTTATTATTTCTTTCATGTTCTCATTGTTATTGTTTATCATGTTTATGATTGGTCATCATGTAATGTGTGCATCTGTAAATTTTCCCTTGCTTCTTTTCTGGGGATTGTACTGCCCGGGACGTGCAGTCCTTAGGAAGGGGGCCATGTTACAAATCTTGTAAATAGTTGTGGTTTTTCCTGCCTTGCTTTATTTTCATTAGTTTTGGTTTTATCTGGCGACATGTTGCAAATGTATCTGAAGATATCACTTTTATCATCTGTATACCGGCCCTGAAACACTTTGTAGTTTTTACACTTGCCCTGGCTTTGATAAGCGTGAAGACATTTTCGCGTGGTTTTTCTTTTTATCACTAGAATTTGTGAATGGATTGTTCAAGTTATGAATGAAACAAAATATTCCGGGTTTTTCTAGAATATTGTGGACATTTCTTTCCGTGTATAAATAGCTGGCCTTGAACACAAGTCAGTTAGTTTTTCTCAGATTGGATTATTGAGAGGCTCGTTTTTATTCGCTTTGGGCGAATGTTGTTTTTGCTTTTGTAATTTCTTAATTACTGTTCACGTTAGATACGTGGTGCTGAGTTACTGTTGAGAGTACAGTGTACTGTTTGCTGCCTAATTGCTGGATGTTTAGCAATTGTTTCCTGCTCATATTGTAAATAGTGTATATACGTGTAAATAAATTTATAGTTACTTCCTCAAGATTGGACTGCTCATTTGAAGAAAGTTGAAGGTGCTACGGACTCGTTACAATATATTCATTCATTTCTTAATGAAAAAAAAAATACTATTGTCAATATTTATTGTGAATATCATATACTAATAGTCAATATATAAAAATAATTTGTTGTATATAGTTTTTTATACGATTAAGTATATAAAAAAGATAGTTGAACTTGCGAAAATTGGAAATGGACAAGCGTTTTTGCCTTGATTATCATTTTGAAAAACTGATATAAAAATAAATAAATAAATTTTTAATAATTTTTTGAGTGATAGAATTTTTTTCGGCATCTTTCTTGCAGAAAATAATTCCTCGCATTGAATTTAAAGTATAAGTTATGCTCCAAAATCGTCTTTTTAATCTCCGGACAGCAAATGTAAGCAAATTTTGAAAGTGACCCATACATTTTTTGTGGAAATACGAGTTAAGAATAGAAAGTGTTAGTAGTTATGAAGCTTTTTCTTTCAATAGATAGCTAAATTACAGCTTCAATAAATAAAAATTGCTGTCTGTTTACTGTTCTGTCTAGACAACCACGGATATTTGCATTTATTTGATGACGGGTTTTCTTTTTATTCCGGTCCGTCTTTCTTTTCTTCTTTTTTTTTCTTCTTTTCTTTTTTTTTGTGTATAAATTGAACTTTTTATAGTTTTTTTATTTTGTTATCAGTTTATCAAAGTCAGAAATTTCCTAGGATTTTAGTTTTTATTTGCGACACGATTGAACGTAACATCAAAAATTGCCAAGAAAAAAAATATTTGGTCTATTAATGATAAAACATCAACTGTTTATAATGATGACACAAAGCTTCTGAAAACTTTTCATAAAATTATGTTTAGATTGATGTAAAATGTAAATAAGTAACTTCAGTCAAAGCTTATAATTGACATCTGTACTTTTTCATTTGACAAACTCATCGTAAATAAAGTAAAAACTTTGAACCAGTGGTCGGCAATCTAATTGCCTGAAGATCTATTTTCCAAGTTTGGTGTAAACAGGAGATCGACGGTGGGGCGCGAGGGATGATTCATTACAGATCTCATACACATGGTTAAATCGACACTATTCTGACATAAAATTTCAGGATAACTCTTTAAAAAAGTCTTTGTTACTTGTTAGGCAGCTGCTTTAAACTGCTAAAATAGTGTTAAGTTGGCTCACATCAAAACATTTCAAACACAAGTATATTGTTTGCTTCAAAAGTAATACAATGAACTCTCACTTATGCGCCGGCCTAGGTGAGAAAGACGCATAAGTGAAAAAGCCCATTCAGAAGTTTAAAACAAGGCATATAATTTAAAGACAGTATGAATAAGAATGTTTCTGCACAAAATAGGTTGATATCAATGACTGTTAGACTATTATTCTGATATTAGGAGCCATTAACTCTTAAACTACATAAATAGATTGTTAAATTGAACACAAACTAATCAACGAGAAGTATTGAACACCTACAGTGAACTCTCACTTATACGCCGCCTCTTTTATGCGCCTTTTTCACTTATACGACGATTTTGAATGGTCCCAGCCCACTCCATAGCAAAATAATAATAGCATCGTTCGTTTATGCGTCGCTGTAAAGATACATATTTCACTTATACGCCGAATTTTCCCTAAAATGTAAAAAAAATATTTTATTTTCTTTAAAAAATAAGCATTTTTCTTCCTTTCCCTCTTTAAATTGTCGCCTTTATTGCTCACGGAAAGCATTTTTTCGGCATGAACCAGAGTTCGGAGAGGAACAATTATCTATTATGCATCGTTTTAAATGGAATAGTTTGAAATTAGGTATGCTACAATTTTTGTTTTCTCTTTAGCATTATAATTACGTTACAGTAGTTCCCAGACGGATATAATATGTCCTTTTTATATAGAAACATTCTTATTCATTTCCTATGTTGCGTTTTAGTCCTTTGAATAGGCCTGTTCACTTATACGTCTCTCTCACTTATGCGCCTCTTTCTGTTGGTCCCTTGGGCCGGCGCATAAGTGAGAGTTCACTTTTTTTTTCATGTTATTATAAAACATAACATAATAATCATGTTTATAAAATTATTATTAATAATCATGTTTATTTTTTAAATGTATAATTATGTTTTGTTTATGTAACTAGGCAATGAAATCATTCCTTTCAGTTTCACCAGTGCAGATTTTGGGTTATTCAGAGCCGAAGGTAAAAAAATCACAGAGTCGGAGTCAGAGAAGGACATTTTAACTCAGAGTTTGCAACTTTGCCTGTGCTTCAGAGTTCGAATCAGAGTCGGAAACATATTGGGATTCGCCGTAATTCATTTTCCTTCCGACTCAGCAGCCCTATAGTTCACGCTCTTCTGCAAAGTAGAAATAATGTGACTTACGTTACTCTGGCTCGGAGGTACGGAACTATTTTGACACGAAGTCACCAAAACGCAAGTCCAGTTCCGATGTAATCAGTCATATACCATTTAGTTACGCAAATACAGTGAACTCTCACTTATACGCCGCCTCATTTATGCGCCTTTTTCACTTATACGACGATTTTAAATGGTCCCAGCACATTCCATAGAAAAATAATGATTGTATCATTTGTTTATGCGTCGCTCTAAACATAAATATTTCACTTATGCGCCGAATTTTCCCTAAAATGTAAAAAAAATTATCTATTTTCTCTAAAAAAATAAGCATTTTTCTTCACTTTCCTGTTTAATCTTTCCCCTTTATTGCTCACGGAAGGCATTTTTTCCGCATGAACTAGAGTTCGGGGAGGGACAATTATCTATTATGCACCTTTTTAAAGGGAACGGTTTGCTATTAGGAATGCAGCAAATTTTGTTGTCTCTTTATCATTAAAGTTACATTACATTAATTGCCAAACCGTAGTATAATATGTTCCTTTCCTTTTGAAACATTCTTATTCATTCTCTCATTAGAACCTATGTTGTGTTTTAGTCCTTTAAATACGCTTGTTCACTTAAGGCCCGGTTTCCTAGGAGTGAAATCGTCGATCTCTAGCGAGGCGACGATCGCCGCCGCCTTCTGCGCATGCGCCTGAGCCGCAGATTGACGTCGCTTCACGCCACGCTCCAATCAAACTGGTTCTGATTCCAGCGTGCGTCGCGCCCGGCGTCGGCGACAAACCAAGCCTTTATACACTGCTCGACATTGAAAATGCAACACCAAGAAGGAGTGGTCAGAAATTCATGCAAATTTTACCGTAGACGCACGTCACTGAGTTATGCAAATGATATGAAATGCGCAGCTCTCCGACGCACGTGAAGTAAGATATAAGAGAATGAAGTTGAAAAGTGGGCTATGTTCATGTTGGTTTTTCTGCCAGACTAATTATCGGAGAAATTTGGTTTTTGTCTCGAAGGATACGTGTGATAGGAGGAAATACCACGCCGTCCTCAACGAAGACACTTCCAGCATATAGACGACTTTACAAGGGGTATGGTGATCGGACTGAGATGGGGAGGTTGGTCCATACGTCAAATTGCAGCTGATACCCACATGGATGCAAGCACTGTGCATCGGCTGTGTCGGAGATGGTTGGAAAGAGGAAATGTAGCCACATTGAGGGGTGCAGGTGCAGCCAGAGTGACGTCAGACCGCTTGGATCGACGGATTCACCGACAAGCTGTGGCGGACCCGCAAGTCACTTGTACGTCGATTCTGCAGCACGTGCAAGGTACCCTGGATGTTCCTGCGTCGACCAGATTCATTTCCCGTCTACTGGTTGCACGTGGCCTGCAATCACGGCGCCCGCTAAGAAGACTGCCATTGACCTCATAGCACAGACTCCAACGTTTGGAATGGTGCCGGACCAGAGCGACGTGGATGGCAGAATGGCAAACCGTAGTGTTCTCAGATGAATTCCGCTTCTGTTTGTCCAGCGATAGTCATCGCATACGTGTGTGGCGTCGACGTGGAGAAAGATCGAATCCGGCAGTAACTGTGGAACGCCCCACAGCGCGACAACGTGGCATAATGGTTTGGGGCGCTATTGCATACAATTCCGTATCACCTCTAGTTCGTATTCGGGGCACTATGACGGCCCAACGGTATGTAGATAATGTACTGCGGCCGGTGGCAATCCCCTACCTTCAGGGTCTGCCAAATGCAATTTTTCAACAGGATAATGCCCGGCCTCACAGTGCTCGAATCAGCCAACATGCTCTACGAGGTGTACAGATGCTTTCCTGGCCACCATACTCTCCTGACTTGTCACCAATCGAACATGTGTGGGACGTGATTAGACGCCGTTTGCAGAACCTGTCACTGCCTCGTTCAGAGGACGAACTGTGGCAAATGGTTGAAAGGGAATGGAGTGCCATCCCTCAGGACACCATCCGCAGGCTTATTGACTCCATGCCTAGACGTGTTTCTTCGTGCATCGCTGTCCGCGGTGGTCCTACTTCTTACTGAGCCGACGCCGTCCTCGCTCTAAATTTTGCTTATTTTTTTTGAAATAAATATCACTTATTGTTCCATGCTGTCTCTGTCTTCTTACCAAATTTCATCAATTTCTGACCACTCCTTCTTGGTGTTGCATTTTCAATGTCGAGCAGTGTACGTTTCTCTTCCTTATGCGCCTTTTTCCGTTGGTCCCTTGGCCCGGCGCATAAGTGAGAGTTCACTGTAATTTTGTAATTGTGCAAAAATGAACTTTTAAGGGCTAAAGTATACATATTTTCTCAGTGTTAATAATTATGTTTTGTAGCCCAATTCATGTATCAGCTTTGTAACTAGTCAACGAAGTAATTATTTTCTGTTTTTCGCTCCCCTGCAAAGTGATGAAAATGGACTTACGTTAGTCTGGTTCTGAGGTACATTTATGTCCTAAAGGATTAAAGGGCTGATGTTTTTCCAGGAAACAAAGGAAAAACGTAATATATCCGATTGAGTGATATAGCAAGACGCGTTCTAACAAGGGGTTACTGTACCACTATACATTCAAATCTGTCCGTATTGTATTTTTTTAAAAAATCGATGATTTGAAACATCGATGTCTAAATTTCTAACTTCAATAATTTGAAACATCGATGTCTAAATTTCTAACTTCAATAATTTGAAACATCGATGTCTAAATTTCTAACTTCAATAATTTGAAACATCGATGTTTTTCCATTGACGTCCCACCACTAATTACGAGTATATGGCGTGTAAAAGATTCCTTGAATATTCTCTTAGCCTTGAATACTCTTCTCTCAAAACTAAATTCCTAATGTAAATTCGCGTCGAAGAGAACTCAGGTGCATCCTTCTGATACGGAAATTGGGCGTTGAAATTCCGTGGTATTGGCTATCCGCAGCTAGAGATGTCACGTGAAAGTATAGATGACAGCTCTTGAAGAGTGCACTAGATCTGCGAATGGTGGGGAACCAATGCGTGGCCCCATTATAAAAACAAAAAATGAAACTACAAAAAATATAATCTAAGCACTAAACGAAAAGTAAGCAATGCAGGTAAGAAGTAAGTTATTGCCCTCAAGCTAGGGTTAAGGTAGAACTCAATGCGAAGTAGCAAAAGCCCGGCAATGACATCCAAAGACTGCATTCAGTGGCGTAGCGAGACATTTTTCATATGGGATGTAATTGGAAAAATTTTCGAAATAAAAGGTCGAAATACGCGATTTTAAGCGTGTACATGTGTGTTCATATATATAATTTTCTTACTTTATGGGGGGCCGGGTTATGACCCATCTATCCCCTCTTGGCTGCGCCTGTAACTGCAATGTCGTCTTTTTTATGAGTTCATGTCTAGAATAGTCAATAAATTTATTTTAGCTAGCAGTTTGTTGGTAATCTCTCTTCTTCAATGAGAAAACAACCACTTTCAGTTCAGCTATTGATTATTTAAGACTGATGAGTCCATAACAAGAATTAAACTGCAGTCTGTGGAAGCCATAACAGTGTTGTGGGTATTTTGTATGAAATGCAAATAAACTTAAGTTTCCTCTTGTGAATTATTTTAATTTTGCAATTCTCCGCCAACTCAGTCAGTACATCCAGAGACTGCAGTTCCGTGCTTATTAGCACTCATCAGTTTGGAATAGAAAGTATCCTATCTGGAGACAGATATCCTGTTCTGCTTCTCGGGTCTAAACAGATATATTGCCTAACTTCTAGAAGAGGACATCTGCCTCCAGCTAACGCCTCCTAAATACTAAATGCCTATAACATTTGCTTCGCTCCCGTCGAGATGGGTTCAGCTTTAAACGCCACCTTGCGGCAATCCGATAATGTCGTTGTTAGTTTTTGATTGGTTAGTTTTTAAATTTAAATTCAGAAATGAACCAATCGTTAGTTTTTTGAAGAACTCCGGTAGATGGCAGTGTATCGTGAACCAATTGCATTTTGCAGCTATTGGCGATGGATCCAAACAATATTCGAAACAAATTTTTTGATTAGTTGATTTTTAAATTTAAATTTAGAAATGAACCAATCATTAATTTCTCTTTCTTGAAGAACTCTGGTAGATGGCAGTGTATCCTGAACCAAGGATGAAATTTTGCTCTGTGCTAAAAGCCAGAAAGTTACAGGCATTTAGTATTTAGGAGGCGTTGCTCCAGCTCGGTTACATCCCATTCCAGATTGATGAGAGCTAACAAGCACGAAACTGCAGTCTCTGGATGATATGACCGAGTTGGCGGTGTATTGCATGTATTTCTGCCTTAGCCCTGGCTTAGAGGGACGGTGACTTTTTTTTTTCCTTTTTTTTATACAGAAGCCATCAGCTTCGACATACATGAGGACTGCGTACTGTGCGCCTTGCCTCCTGACAAGCACAGGACATATCTGTACCTCAGAACCAGACTAACGTAAGTCGATTTCGTCATTTTTCAGTAGAGGGGAAAAACGATGTATTCGACAATCGTTTTTCCCCTCTACCGAAAAATGACGAAAATGGACTTACGTTAGTCTGGTTCTGAGGTACAGATATTTACGGCACAGAGAGGTTGAAATAACATCCATGGGCAAGGCGGGACTCGAACCCGCGACCACTTGTTTACGAGGAGAATACTCTACTTCTAGGCCACCGTAGCCCCGGGCGGTGACTTTCTTTCTGATTTAAATTTCGATTTAAAACATTTACAACTTTTCTCTCACCTAAGAAGTTCAAAAAAAAAAAAGTTTTCCAACTCTAATTTATGACGCCAAAACAGGAGCTAACTTCCCCAAAGTGGGCTCTCCTCCGTTATTTAGGGGAGTGTGCCCTCGATGCCGGCCCGTAACCATGGAAACGGGGAAACACTGCAGTAGTAGATGGACAATATCGAGTCGATCATCGGGATTTTTAACAGCGCCACCGTCGGACTTTTCCACAAACTAATGAATTCCTCCAACCTCGAAGAGTTTCCGCGCGCTTACCATCGGAATGCGAGGGAAAATGGATCGCATTTTTCGTGTTTCTGATGCTCTTTTCTCTGCTGCGCGCGCGCATCGCAAAAATGATTATTTCATTGATCTTTGATGTCTAATCATGTGCCGCCCCTCCCATGCAACCCGAGTTTTAAAATGTTGCTTCCTTTTTTGGGACACCCCACATTCTTTATGCTTCTAAATTTATGTTTGAGTGCGGCCACGTGAGGGAAATCGCCTATTACGCGGAGAATCCCGAGTGAAATTTAAGAGAAAAAAAAGTACGCGCCTTTTACAGGTGCTGCGTTTTCTTTTTTGTTTCTCCCCCCTCTTTTCTTTTCTGTTACTCTCAACTATTTTTTTTTTTTTTGTTTAGTTATCTGTTTTTCTGTTGTATTTAATTTTATTTATTTCATTTTAAGACATTGCAAATGAGTTAAAAACTATCCTGAGAAACCTTAATATTGTTGTACACGCTCATTAGAAATTTTTATTTGTTTTTTTACCTTTTTCCCCTCTTTTTATTTTCTTTACTCTCTGATTTATTTTCTTTTATGTGGTATTTAATTATTACTTTTTATTCGTAATATTTATTTCTTTAAAGACACTGCAAATAATTTTTTGAAAAACTGTCCTTAATGGTAAAATGAATCGCATTTTTCGTGTTTCTGATGTTTTTTTCAACTGCTCGCGCGCATCACAAAAATCACATTTCATTGATCTTTGATGTCTAATCATGTGCCGCCCCTCCCATGCAACCCTAGTTTTAAAATGTTGCTTCCTTTTTTGGAACACCCCACATTCTTTATGCTTCGAAATTTATGTCTGAGTGCGGCCACGTGAGGGGAATTGACTGTACGCGTAGAGGCTCGAGAGAGTGAAATTTAAGAGGAAAACAAAATAAGCGCCATTACAGGTGCTGCGTTTTGTTTTTCGTTTTTCCCTCTCTTTTCTTTTCTTAGTCTTTTTATTTATTTTCATTTACTTTTTATTTAAATTATTTTTTTCTGTCGTACTTATTTTTTTAAGACATTGCAAATAATTAAAAAATATATCCTCAAATGTAAAATCTACACTCAGAAAATCCCGAGTGAAATTTTCGGGGAAAAAAAATACGCTCCCATTACAGGAGCTGCCTTCTATTTTTCTTTTTTGTTACTCCTTTTATTTAATTTTTATTTCATTACTATCTTTTTTTTCTGTCTTATTTCTTTTTTTAAGAACGTTTCAAATAATTCTTACCTTTGATTGTAAAAAGTTAATAAAATTGTTTAAGTGGAAAAAGTTGCGCTCCCTTTACAAGTGCTGCCTTTTTTTTCTTTTCTCTCTCTCGCTCTTTTTTTTTTACTCTTTTTGTTTCTTTTCTGTATTTTTTTTAAATTAGTTTCCTTTTTTGTCATATTTATTTTTAAAAAATATTGCAAATTGCAAATAGTTTGAAGAAAAGCTCTTGAAGGAAAGAATCTTCTTAGAAATGTTTGCTACTACGAGAAAAGCGCCGGCTATACACAGGAAATCCGGAGTAAAATTTAGGAAAAATAATTTTCGCGCCAATTACAGGTACAGCTTTTTCTACCCCCCACATTCCATCTCTCTCTCTCTCTCTCTCTCTCTTATTTGTAACAATTTTTATTTGTTTTATTTCATTTCGCTAATTATTCTCTTTATTTTTTTAAGACGTTACAACTAATTTTCAGAGCTATGATTGCAGATAAAAATAGTAGGATTGCTTACAACCATATGAGAAATGTTTGGCTTTACGAAGAGAATCCTGAAAAAAGTTAAGAGAAAAACTTGACGCTCCCATTACAGGTGCTTCCTTTTTTCTTCCACCCTTCCCCTCTTTTTTTTCATTTTCTTGCTTTTCATTTATTTTAATTTCTTCTCTTTTCTCTTAATTTATAAGACTTAAAATAATTATACAAATTACGTCTGAAGAAAAAAAACCTTTCTAAAATCGTTTGATAAAAGACTCTTTAATGGCTTTTAAAATAATAACTAAATAAAAATAGACAGCACATCGTAATAAGCAGTTTGTATTTTATTCATTGGTAGTTAAATCATCAAAATAAACATTTTATGCTTTAAAAAATCGTTTGTAGTTCTTCCTTTTCAATAAAAATAGAACGCGTTAAATTTATTTTTAATCCGCTGCCAGAAATTAAAAATGAATAAAAAATATATATACTTTATAAATAACTAAATAAAATAATAAAACGCTCGCTTAAATAGATTTTTTTATCAGAAAAAAAATCGCCTATGGGGCTCTTTTCTAATGTTTAAAGATAATGCACTCCGAGTTTCCTTTTATTTCTCGTTGCCAAAAATAAAATAAATCAATTAAAACTTTAGTATGAAAATAAAACAAATCATCTCAGAAATTATTATTTCACCAGGGCTGCGGAGTTAGAGTCGAAGTTGAACTGATTTTGTGGTAAAAAAGTCTGAATAATTTAGCATTTAAAAACCTTTAAAAGAAGGTTTTAAAATTCTAATAGTTGGTGTCTGTCATTTCCATCCGAGAATCAAACCTGCGTTTCTGCCATGACTGAGGAGTCGGTCAAAGGACCATAGTCGGATTCGAGGGCTCTAAAATGTTTCGAAGACAGTGGTTGGTAATTTTCCCACCGATCCTACAACCTTGATAAAAACGTGCGCTTTGCATCATATGGTTTTAGTTTAGTCATATTTATCTCTGACTTATTTTAATGTAAAGTCTACGAAATATTATATTTTGAATTTAACCAGTTTTTTATAGCTTGAAACCAAAGGATTAAAAATATTCATCGCCTCCACTACTTTTTGGTGTGAAAAAGTAATTTTTCATGTTGTCATTAATATCAAAAAAATTTGAATTGTTCAAAAAATATCTTTGAAAGAGCTAAATCAAAAAAATATTCTCCATGCACAATTCTTCATAAAGAGGTTTTTTTTAACAAAATGTTTCCTTTGAAAGAAATCCGACTTTAAGTTTAGAATCTATTTTGGTCTTGAGTCTACACAGGTGCTAATAATGCTAAGGGCTCTTGATCTGTTCAAAATTGAACAAAAAATTGTTCAAATGTAAATGCCAAATTCAAGATTGAGGTACCCTAGTCGAGATCTTTCGAAAAACAAAAAAAGGTTTGTTCGATTTGGACTGTTCACTCAAAAATTTGAATAGGGAACAGGTAGACCAACAGACACACATTTTCCCTATCTCAAACCCCTACTTTCAAAGTTTTAATTTTTCGATATTGATTTAACTATATGATTTTTTTTATTCATATTTGCCGTTTTATTTCTTTTGACTTGGCAATATTATCACGATGTATTTAGACACCTTGTATTTTTCGCCTTTTTTTTTTTTTTTTACTTTTACCGGAAAGTAGGCTAAAAAGTGCTCTTCTTTCTGACTGTCTCCACAAATTTAACGCTTATATCCTTCAAAAGAGATAGACATTCTATATTTTTTTCTTCAATTACATAATAACCTAGTATTCGAAATATGCTTCAAAAATATAGCAAAAAGGTTGACACAGCACTCCGACATTACTCTACAAACAGAATGTTAGTTTTGGGGTTAGCTGCATTTCTCAACAAATTGTGGATATGCACATTCATCTTATCAGAGATTGTGTGGAATGGGCTCATAAATGTTATTTACAAGAACTTGAGTACTATAAAATGTGACATGAGTAGCATTGTCTCTGTGAACTGTCATTGAACTGTTTACTCAAAAGTTATAAAGGGGGGTTAAGTAAAATGCGGTCAATCAGTACACTTTTCAGCTTTGATTGTAAAAAAAGTAGTCAAAAGATATTTTTTTTAATTCGATTTTTTTTGGTAAAAACTGTGGTCTTGCTTTGCTTTTGATATTCCAAGCAAAACCAAACCTTTTGAACAGTTATTATTTATATACATAGGAATTCAGGGGTGTTCCGAATCACCCTGCTGATAGGGGTCAATCGAAACACATGTTAAAATTTTTATTTTCTTAATTCAACCTGTAATAGGTCTCACAAACATGAGTAATATTGATAAGGGAGAATAAAAACAGATATTTACTGTCAAATAAAAGTTTATTTTCTATACCAGGAATTTTTTATCATTTGTCAAAATTCAAAATAGTTTTGAACTTAAAAAAATTAAAATGAATTTTCAGAAATGCTTTTGAATTGAAATACAAAGATTTAAAATAAATTGAAATCACTCATGTCGCCCACAAATATGTACTTGTTCTTAAGACTAGCAGTTGTGGCTTGGTTTAAGTTTTTTCATAACATCTTCTGGGATGAAAGCTGTCTTTTCTTTAGTTTCTTAAAATCTCTGGATTTCGGGGATTGTCCTGTAAGATTTCCCCACTTATTCATCACTGTCTGTGTGCTGGACTTTTGCTACATAAAGTCTGTATGACTTTCCCCCGTGGGGCCGTGGTGGCCCGATCGGTAAGGCATCGGACTCGTGTCCGGAGGGACCCGGGTTCAATCCCAGCCGATCAAAGATCCACCGTCTTGATTAATAGTGCCTGGGAGGCGTTAAAAATGTCGTAGTCATAAAGTCCTCCAAGTGAAACGACACCTCTGGGAGTGCTGGGCCTAGGGTTTGCTCGACCCTAGGTTCTGGTTCAAAATTAAGAACAGAGTGCTCTTCAGGGCCCTATCCCCGGTTAAACCACGAAGCTGTAGTAGGTACGGGGGACCCTGAAGTGTGAAGTGAAATGACTTTCCCCCGTGTATTTTAAGTAAAAAGAAGTCTCCTTGAGCAAAAATCTTTTTGAATATGCAACTTTCTGTCATTCTAAGATCTAGGTGCTCACGAGAAGGGATAAACTAAGAAATCCTTCTCCTTGTCTTGACTGGAAGAAATGGGGTTAGAATCTTGATTTTTCCATTTCCTTTGATTTGAGCATTTTTTGTTGAACGAAAAAATGCTCAAATCAAAAAGTCAAATTCTTAAATGAAGTATTCTTGTCGAAATCTGTCGAACAAAAAGTAGTTTGTTACAATCGACCTATTCACTTAAAAGTTATCGGGGTGAACTTTTGTTTGAACAGTTCAAAATGGAACAAAAAATATTCAAATCGAAAATTCAAATGCCGGAATGAGGTGACTTCACCAAGATCTTTCAAACAAAGAAATGGGTTATTCAAACCGAACTGTTCCTCAAAAGTTATGGGGACAGGTTGTTTGAAAGGTTCAAAATTGAAAGACATATTGTTCAACTCCAAAATTCAAGAATGGGAATGAAGTATTCTCGCCTTCATTTTTCGAACGAAAAAAGGTTATTTTGAGTCGGACTTTTCAATTAAAGTTTATTGGGGGGGGGGGGAGGCAGACAAACCGACACTTTAATGGGAAAGTAGGATAAAAGATTGGACAAAAAACATGCATAATGATTTGTCATCAACCAGTTATTTTTTAAAGCAATGCCAGTTGTTGCTGGTAGATTTATCAAACGTTGTTGTGTGGGTTTGTGGATTCTATTTTTTAATGTTTTACAAGTACTTCTGGACACATAATGTCCGATAATGGAATTGAAGAACTGGGGACACTTTATATTCTAATAATATAGTGGAAAAATGATGAGTGGTAACGCTTATTGCAAAGCCTTAATAGCTCATTTTTAGCCTACTTTCCCGTTGAAAATAAAAGAAAGACGAAAAAAGTATTAAAAGTAGCTTAATGCATCTAAAAAATATCGCCAAGTCCAAAAAATATCGCCAACTTAAAAAAATATCGCCAAGTCCAAAAAATATCGCCAAGTTAAAAAAATAAAAAGTTAAAATGAATATCGAAAAATTAAAAATTTGAAAGTAGGGTATTGAGATGGGGAATTTGTGTGTCGGTCGGTCGGTCCGTCTGTCTGTCCCCCCCCCCCTAATAACTTTTGAATGAACATTCCGATTTGGACAAACTTTTTTTTTTGTTGGAAAGATCTCGGCGAGTACAGCTCATTCCCATATTTGATTTTTCGATTTGAACAATTTTTGGTTCAACTTTGAACCGTTCAAACAACCTGTCCCGCGATGCTAACTTTTGAGTGAACAGTCCGATTTGAACAAACTTTTTTTTTGTTCGAAAGATCTTTTCAAGGATACTTCATTCCGGTATTTACATTTCCGATTTGAACAATTTTTCGTTCAACATTGAACCGCTCAATCAAGCTGTCACCCTTAATAACTTTTAAGTGAACAGTCCGATTTAAATAAACTTTTTTTTTGTTCGAAGGATCTCAGCAAGGATACTTCATTACCGTATTTAAATTTTCCATTTGAGCATTTTTTCGTTCAACATTGAACCGTTCAAGCAACCTTTCCCCACCTAATAACTTTTGAGTGAACCGTCTGAATGGAATAAACTTTTTTTTGTTTGAAAGATCTCGGAGAGGCTTTCCCATACATTCCCATATTTCGCTTTTTGATTTTAACCATTTTTCGTTCAATATTGAACCGTTCAGAAAAAAAAAATAACATTAGCGTCTACGGGGAATTTAAGTTGAATGTTGATCCTGAACTTAAAGTCAGATTTCCTTCAAACTAACTTTGTAAGAAAATGGTTTTGATAAATAATGTTTGTAAAGTACTTTTCTGAGTAATCTTCTGTGAGGACTCTGATTCCGACTACGACTCCGCAAACATGGCGGAAATGCAGGCTCAGAAAAAATATGACTGACTGTGCAGACGATTTTTTGTTCATTTATTCATTTGTTTTATTTTATTTATTATTATTTTTTTTGGCAGACGAGTTTTTTTTGTAACAAAAATTTTAATTCACGAGACCATTTTATTCTTTATTTATATTTAACAACTGGCAACGGATTAAATGTGAAATTCGAGACATTTTATTAACGAACGAGTTTTTTTTTTCTCTCTCTTTTTTCTTTCTTTGATAAAATACGTTTTGATGCTCTTTGTACTTTTATTTATTTATTTATTTATTTAATTTTATTTTTATTTTATTTTATTTTATTTATTTATTTATTTATTTTTTTTTTTTTTTTTGGAAAACGATGGAGGATTTTTTCTACGGAGGAACTGTAACAGTTACACTCTTTAAAAGGTGCGACAAACTTTATTTATTCGTTAATTACTTTTTACGTGTCTATTTCATCTGATGAGAGGGGTATATTTTGCTTTTCGAACACAGCTCTAAGTGCTAAAAAGGTATGTTTGACATAATTTTCAGTCTCAGATAATCAAGAGTATGATGATCAGATGCGAGAATGCCGATGTCGATGTACGGGAAAGTAGGCTCGTTTAGTTCTTGACAGAACTTCTCGTTCTCTCATAGATTTAAATAATTAAAAAAATGAAATCCTAAACTCTATACATGGACTTATGGAAACAAAATGAAAAAAAGGAACGGCATTGTTTCTGAAAACCATCTGAATTAAGCAATATCTCAAAAACTCGTTTTTGTAGATATGTTCACATGCTCAATGCTCATACTTGTATGATGTTGGTCTCAAACATTTCAGGTTTTTTGAGAAAAACTCCTCTTCGTGTGAAGTAGTGGTTTTTGATGGATACACTGGTGCATTATCAACTAAAATTAAGGAGAAACGTGGAAGGATGCTGTTACATACTTGAATTAATTATAATTTTAACACTGTATAAAGTAAATGTATCTTCTTTTGTCAGCTGGTGAAATAAACCATTCAATGATTTTACCATATAAAGACTCCATAAACCACCGATCTATCTTAGACTAAGTTTATAAACCTCGACATATGCCTGAACCAAACTTCATAATTTTTAAGCACTGTTCAAAATAAACGTATCTCCTTCTATCATCTGGTGAAATAAATCATTCAAAGATTTTACCGCACACGAAGACTCACAAATCACCAAATTGATTCCCCCTTTTTCAAATATCAGAGCCAACTTATTATTTCTGACACATGTTTGAACCAAACTTTCTAATTTTTAACACTGTGAAATGCAAACGTTTCTCCTTCTATAGCCGGTGTAATAAAACGTTCTAAGATTTTGTCATACAAACTTACAACTCAATAAATTGAGTATGCCTTTTCATAATCAGTAACTCAACTTACGAACCTCCACGCATGCTTGGACCAAACTTCATGATTGAAGGGCTTGGAAGATGAAGGGGTTATGTAGCAAACCCCAAATTGTGAGTAATTAAAGTTCAAAGTTTTATTGTTGCAGTTGCTGCAATTTTTTTGTTTTCTATTTTTGTCGTTAAGTGAGCGTAAAAGTTGTTCGGATGACATCTACTTTTCGATGTACTGTCGGCCCCACTTAAACGACTATTGTCGGTTCCAAGAAATATTATTCGACTAAACGGGGTATTCGTTTAAGCGGGGATCTTCAACATTGCGTCTATGGCATGGGGAATATTCGGTTAAGAGACATTTTATTCGTATAAGCGGGGTATTCATTTATCCGTTACCCGATTAAGCGGGGGCGACAGTACCAAGTTTTATTTGCTTATCCATTGCTTATCTTTGTCCAGATTATATTTTCAAAAAATGTAACATAGTCCCTTCATCCTCCAAACCCTGCAAGTTTTAATCCTGTACAAAGTTAACGTATCTCCTATCAGCTGGTTAAAAAAAAAACATGCAAAGATTTTACCATATAAACACTCATAAATCATTAACCTGATTCCACCTTTTCCAAACCTCAGACTCAGCTTATGAATCCCGGCACATGCTTGAACCAAACTTCATAATTTCAAAACTGTACAAAGCAAACCCATCTTCTTCTATCAGCTGGTTAAATAAACCATTCAAGGATTTTCGTGCATTACATAATAATGATTGTGAGAGTTTTGGACTCACGTCTTGGTATCGATTTCCCAGGAGTTGCAATGTTCGTCTGTTTTTGGCAAAGTCCCATGTTCGAAAACTAAGGTCCCTATTACGTTTCCGCCTTCCTATACTTCGTCCGATTTTAATCTAGCCATTCAATGAAACCTTCCCGACGTAAAATGGATAACTCAGCCACTGAGATGCCTTTCTTTATTATATTTATTTATTTATGTCTTTCACTATTGCCGAGTTTAATGGTCATCTCGAATAGCAAATGATCAATATACGTGGAATGGAAAGTTTTATATGTTTTGCATGTATTACTAAGCTTAGAGTTTGGAAAAATGTATTACATAACGAACTATCTTCGTTTTTCTCTATGAAATAATAAAACTGAAAAAATACATTCGCGCTAAAAAAAAAATTTAAATACAGTAAATTCTCGATTATTCGCTGGATATTTTCAATATTTTGAGGAGCAGCATAATACATCGCTTTGTGACACGATACTACTTCTTTTTCAAAGACACGCCATCTCTTTGTGCATATTCAACAATCTCCATATATTATTTCTCTAAGCCGAATCCTATACCCGGTCGAAACTCGCTCATTTCTTTATCGAATTGCATGAAAATTTATGATTTTGAAGCTTATCCCGCGGGCTATTGACGAAAATTAGACCCACCCTCTAAAAAGTGTCGGTTCGTTTTTTATTCGAACTTCAATTTTTGGGCACGAAATTGACTCTATCTAGCGAAATAATTGTCGTATCGTCTCCGTTTTGATTTCATTCGAAAGATTAAAAAAAATGCGTTCTTTAGAACGTTTCTCCGCTAGCGCCGCGTAACGAGAATCTCGAAAATCCACGTTTAAGCGACTTATAAGCGATTGAAGTTTAAAAAAGTTAAATTTTTTGCTCAACGGTTAAAATCGTTTTACCATTGTTGTTCAAATCAATTTTAAATGCGACATTTCAAGCCAAGGCTTAGCTCGGTAAACCTTAATTGTAACTTTTATTGTTTCAAAATACTATGGTAGTTTTGCGATAACGTCAGTATTTAGTTTAGTAGTAGCATTGGGTATTTCTGATGACATCTACTTTTCGATGTACCAAGTTTTATTTGCTTACCTGTATCCATCCATTGCTTATCTTTGTCCCAATTATATTTTCAAAAAATGCAACATAGCCCCTCCATCCTCCAAACCCTACAAATTTTAATCATGTACAAAGTTAACGTATCTCCTTCTATCAGCTGGTTAAAAAAACACATACACAGATTTTACCATATAAACACTCATAAATCATTAACATGATTCCACCTTTTCAAAGCCTCAGAACCTAAGTGACCTAGGTTTGCAGGGAAGCGAAACTAAGACACCAAATCTAACACATCCAATCGAGGACTGAAATCTTTGAACCTGAATAACTCAATTTTAAGTTTTTTTTTTTTTTTTTTTTTTTTTTTGCGGAATTCCGCACGGGTCACCTAGTGTTAAATTTAACACATTACGGGATGACGTATGTGAAAATGTACAAAACAACCTACATGGGTAAATATTCAATTTGGTATATACACAAGAAAAATAATTGACACGATGCTACTGGAAAAACTTCAATCACTAATTAAGAAGTATTTTAAGATGAAAAAACCAAAACATCAAACCGCCTTTTTTGTAACTCACTAAATGCGCTTCGGATTTTGGTCAGAAACTCTCAGCCTGAAAGTAGTCTGGTTTGGCTACCCCTAGCAAAACAAAACAAAAAATGATCAAAGTGCATAACAACTATTAATATCAATAAATTAATATAATTCAAAGGATCTTAATTATTTATTGATTTGTTTGGTAAGTTTTAAGCTGAAAAAATAGGTGAAACTTTCAGAACTGTTTGTCAAACCTTCACACATAGCAAATCTGAAACATGGCCACATTCATGAATGAGTTTTATGCATGGTTCTTCCACACAAAATAATGAAACTCCCTTGTTCTTTTAACTGAATTTAAAGCTTTACCAACTTCTTATAAACCAAGACACGACATCTTAATTTATAAATTTTAAAAACTGTAATCAGTTGTTTAATTTTTCGCAAACTAAGATTAAAAAATATAACTCCACAAGCAGTTTTTTACTCACTAAAAAAAGGAGTATTTAAAAATTTCTCGCTAAAAAAACATCAGCTTTTCTCGTCGTCTCCTTTATTCATTGCTTCCATTAATTACAATTTGTACCAATCTAAAAAACGCACTGACAAATTTTATTTCAGAACCAATGTAATCTCAACTCGCGTTTTTGATGATTAAAACGTCTACACTTAAGACTGCAAACATGATTTCATAATAACTATTTTAGTTACTTCAAGAAATATTTCTGAAGAATTCAGCAAAGTAAAATCCCATCTAAAAAATCAAAATCCATCATTACAAGAGGAAATTAATTAAATTCATACAAAACAATGCCCTTATTAATGACATCTTTGGCATTTCACATAATCAGAAAAATAATACCAATAATCTTATGCACATTTCATCTGCTTATTTTTTTTAATATTAAAACAACGGAGATCATTTAAAAGCAATAATTTCAACTCTCACCTTCATTACTTATCTGTCTGCAGAAAAAAGTTGCTTAATTAACAAAAAAAACTAATTAGCTGAGCGCATAGCTTTCGTGAACCCATTTAAGTAAATGCAGAAGGTCTGCTATCAAAAGAAAACTTCTTTCAGAATAGAATAATTCTTCTGTAATTGCTGCAACGCTTAATGCAGAATTCTTTCACTTGGAAATTCATTAAATATTTGAGTATGCTTTTGGTGTTAAATTTCTCGAGATAAAACCCAACTTATAGACGACAACATTCAGATTTTTAGATTGCACAAATAAATACAGCCATTCAAATATTTGTTCATTTTAACCCATTTATGCCCAAGTTTTTTCAACAATTTTTTTCAATTTTTATCTGCTTAAAACTCTTACTTGGAATGGTTTACATACGTTTTAGGCTTGAAATATTTCGCCGTTGCCATATTGATTAAGTTATTTAACGTCCTGTTTATGGGATATTTTGCAGATATGTGAGCACAATACGACCTTACTTGACTTTACTTGTGCAAAATAACATTACAGAAGGCATCTCTGATCAATTTTAAGCAAATCATTTTTAAATAATTTAATTTTATGAAAAATGAGTTCGCAAAAAATTTTTTTTTCCTGTGGCTACCCAAGCTGGATCGTTGCTTGACGGATTTGTTTGAAAATAGCTGTCAATAAATAAACTCTGATGTCCAAATAGTGGCTTTAACTGGTTTTCTAAAGAAGGACTATTTAACTTGTGAAAAACAGCTTTAGTAAAATGCTATACCCATTACAGGTTTTTGTATGCAGTAACTAATAAGCGTCCCGTTTTTAGGCTACTGGGCATAAATGGGTTAAGTTTAATGCTTCTAAAATTACACTAACTTTTAAGTGTTTTCTATGTAGATTTTATCCTTTTTTTTTCTTCTTCAACAAAACGTTCATGAAGATATAAAATAATTCCATAGACAGAGAACAGGAATTCAGAATAAAGGTAACCTGCGTGAGTTTCTTTTAAATTATGCCCTAAAACAGGGGTGGCCAACCTTTTTAGGGAGAGTGCCACTATCTGGAGAGAAAAAGTTAAGCGTGCCATATTGTATTTTTCCAACGATCTGAAACTTTTTTTAAGATTAAAAATAGATTTTAGGTTGGCTGATTATGTAGTAATTCTTACTCAAATGAAACATTTTTTCTCGTAAATCTGAGCAATTGAAATCTAAATGATAATAAAAATAAAACTTGTCCAAACTTAAAAGTTATTGTTAATAAACACTTTTATAAGTCCTCAGTTGGCTAATGCTTAAAAGAGAAACAAATAACATTAACATTCTATTCTAAAAATTAAACAGTCTGTACTTAATGTGGTTTATGAGGTTGTATCTGTTTTATCAAGTTTTTAATTTTAGGATTAGTTCTTGAGAATCCCAAGAAGTTTAAGTGTTTTAAGTGCTATCAATTAATATCCAACGTTATTTAGATTTTTCTACATTCAGAACAAAAAATATTTGTTTAGAAGCGTATTTTGAACCAAATCTACAATAGCATTAGATGGCTAAAGTGTGTAAATGTGAAAAAAAAATTGTTGGTACAAATTTCCAAATTTCTATATAACGTGGATGACTTTCTGTTGAAGAAAGCTCTTATATTTGATTACCAATGCAAAAGGTCAGTAATTCTGATGTGGATTTCGGAAGGGTAACAAGTAATGTCTTGCAGAGAAATAGACAAAGAATTTGAAAATATCAGCCTTTTTTATAATCCAGAAAATCATCAAACCAAACACTGAATGTATACTCAAAATAGATGTAAAATTTTCTCCATATATCATTGAAAAAATTTTTAATTTAGGTTGATACTTTCAGCATTAAATTTAATGTTTTATTATTTTTTTCTCCAAAGTAGAGAAAAAGAAACTGAAGTTTCATCATAAAAGAATGTAGATGGCTTATACTAGTTTAGGAAACTTTTTTTTTGTGCTATCTTAAATTTATATTACTGAAACGCCGGATAGTAAGAGATGCAAAGCTGAATTCATTTGCTGTTCCTATTCCTAAGTAGCAAGTCCTCATTGATTTTCTTCCAGACATTTAAAAAACACACTCCCCAAAAATTCTAAAATCGTATGACTATTTTTCCTTTGGACAGCTATTGCACATTTCAATGAAGGAGTAACTCGCCATGCTATCCTCTTTCTCCTCGTAAAAGTTCACAATACATTCAGAGCTCTAATTCGTAGTTTGTTAATACAGTGAACTCTACAGGGTCACCAAAAGAGAAAAAGTCTCATTCTTTGGCAAGGAGTTTGCGACCAATAATTCGATGATACTTTTGAAGTTTTTTTTCCCCTAAATTATTTTCAAGTAATGTAACACAAACAATTTAAGGATCTTCATTTGTGCAACCATACCAAATTTTGTCCAATCTGGTTTCTTAATTTTACATGCTAAGTTAACTTTTTCAAAAATTTCTTCATCCGTAGCTGAAATTATTGCAGATTAAGAATAGATTCTGCAGCATCGAAAGTTTCATTCGTGTCAAGCACAGATATGCTTTACAAAGCATTGTCTGTAGCGTTACAGCTTTCGTTGGATGTCCGAAGCTAACGCTAAGTACTTTGCAATATTGTAGTAAAGACAATTTGTAAGCCAGCCTCCTGACACTTAATTGTCATAATATCATTGGATTTATAAGTTCAAGAGTTTTAGTTTTTATCAATATTTTTGAGATTGACATTTTCCCCTCAATTTTAGAATTTTTTCAAAAAGTCTTCGCGTGCCACTGCTACTGCTCTGCCGTGCCACATTGTGGCACGCGTGCCGCGGGTTGGCCACCACTGCCCTAAAATAATCAGTTCAGATACTACTGGTATGTCCCATATGAATGCATTTAAAAGACACTTCAGCATGTGAAGGTCAAAAATGTAGGCCGAAATATTAGTCTTGTTAAACTCTAAAAAAATACAGGGTGACCCAGAACATCGTGTACAAACTTGGAGTGGAGGTAAAGAACACGATAGGAAGCAAGAATCACTTTAGAACATATGATAGCAAACGCAATGTTGTCGCACTACATGAACACAAAACCAGACACCGATAGATGCTAAACAAGTCATAAATTTATTACACAAAGATTATTTCAGACAACAATTGTTTTAGAAAAGGTCTGAATTTTCCAAAATATTCACTGCAATTCTGTTATATCTTTTCGAAAGCATAGTTAATAAGTGCTACCCAAATCATTATCTCAAAATAATTTGCATATTCCAAGTTTAGTGACACATAAACTGACTTCTCAACAGGCCCATCATTTAGAGGGGTCAGGGGGGAATCAATTGCCCCCTCCCTGCATTTGAGCAATCTATGTATTAACATAAAAGGGGGAGTGGTTTTTCCGATGAAATTGCATCGTGTTTGCACCCTCCCCCCCCCCTTCCCCTGGAAAAACTTGAAATTACGAGGCTGCTTTTCCCCTTTTTTTAACAGATATATTTATTTTTAATTGGGATAGTTTAAATGTTATACTAAATCTAACTATTCTATGAACAATGTAGTTAATTTTCAAAAAGAACCATTCAAAATAACTAAACCTATATATATCCATAATGTTTATATCTTCAAAATCCAAATTAGTAAATACTACCCAAATTATTATCTCGAAATAATTTACCTATTCCGCAATTTTAGCGACAAATAAACCGTCCTCTACACAAATATTCTCTCCCCATTAGCACCTCACTCTAAACTTATGGCTTTGTTGTCTCTAAATGACAGATGATGTATTCTTCATAATGGCAATTCCTTCATTTTACCATTTATTTCTTACTTACCTTTTTTTTGAGGAGTATTTGTACAATGTATAACATACGTAATGTGTACAATGTACATATAACGTATAGTAAGTATAAATATTTTAATTACAAGGCACTTAATTTCCAAAACTATTCATTGTAATCTATATATATAAAGATGACGGTGTTCGTTTGTTTTTACGTTTGTAACCGCTGCGGCCAGAAGCTCCCACAGCACCTACAGACCTGAAACTTGGCTCAAAAATTCGAACGTTACCCGCCCTCGTGCACCTCGAAGCCCAAATTCTAAATTTCGAATTAGTTCTTTTTTAATTACTTATTTAGGTATATTTCGCCTAATTAAGGGGCAAAATATTCCCTCACCCCTTAACGTTATATATCGTTGGAAAGGATTTTTTTTTATATAAAAAAGAAAAGTTTTGTCACGTTTCTGTCCAATAATTAGAACGTTAGATATTAATTATTCAAATTTGCTCAGCTTCCAAGGCTTAGCTGGATGCTTTAAAATATAACACCAGATCCATTTTCTGGACAAACTATTGTTTTGCCACTGAAGTTACATGGTGGATTAAATTTGATTATCGAAAAGAATCAACGATCAATGGAAATTGTTTACGATTATATTTTACTACCCAGATTTTAACGAATTATACTAAAAACAGCAGGAAACTGTTTCCCCATTACGTTAATTCAAATATTTAGGTGTTTTGTTTGTCAACATTGTGTTCTGCAGTTGCAGTTAAAAAGTACAACCAGTTCTAAAGTGAAAATTTTGATTTATTTTTTTAAAAATTACTTCTGCGTGATTTAGAACCTAATAATCAAATATTTTCAGTGTCATATTATTCTTTTTGGGTTTATTTTCGGACATAAACTTGATTACTCATGGATTTCAAAAAAAAAAAAAAAAGATAGAAAAACAATATATATTATTTCTCTAAGCCGAATCCTATACCCGGTCGAAACTCGCTCATTTCTTTATCGAATTGCATGAAAATTTATGATTTTGAAGCTTATCCCGCGGGCTATTGACGAAAATTAGACCCACCCTCTAAAAAGTGTCGGTTCGTTTTTTATTCGAACTTCAATTTTTGTTCACAAAATTGACTCTATCTAGCGAAATAATTGTCGTATCGTCTCCATTTTGATTTCATTCGAAAGATTAAAAAAAATGCGTTCTTTAGAACGTTTCTCCGCTAGCGCCGCGTAACGAGAATCTCGAAAATCCACGTTTAAGCGACTTATAAGCGATTGAAGTTTGAAAAAGTTAAATTTTTTGCTCAACGGTTAAAATCGTTTTACCATTGTTGTTCAAATCAATTTTAAATGCGACATTTCAAGCCAAGGCTTAGCTCGGTAAACCTTAATTGTAACTTTTATTGTTTCAAAATACTATGGTAGTTTTGCGATAACGTTAGTATTTAGTTTAGTGGTAGCCTTGGGTATTTGATTTTAATATAGGGTATCACTTTTGTAGTAGTTGTAAAAGTAAACGTGTCTTTGATCTCTTTGAAAAGTTGTCAGAACGACGGTAGTAGATGGCGATGTTGTGCAAATGAAGCCAATAAAAATTGTCGTATTAAATTTTAAGTTTAAAGTTTTTTTTTTTTTTTTTTTTTTTTGCGGAATTCCGCACGGGTCACCTAGTTTATTTGAAATTCTGAGAAATTGACTTTTAAATTAGCAACATCACATCGAATCAGCTCCTCTATTTAAGCATAGCACTTGGCACAGTAATGAACTGTAGCTGATTTGAAAATTCCATGTTAAACGTTAATTGTTGAACAGAAAAGTTCGATAAACAGGTAGAGTTGGTTTAATTTTTGGGTGGGTCTTAGAATAGCTCACCTCTTACGACTTTTAAAAATCTCGGTTGAAAATCTTGGTTTCTGGAACAAATTGGTTTTGCATTAAGTAAAAATTGCCAAGTAAGCGAGATTTTAAAATGTTGCCAAGAGGTGGCCTATTCTAGGATTTTAACTATGTTTTATTCTTTAAAAGCTACTTTTGGTAGAATTACGGTAACCGGGTCACGTTGGCGTCAATCAGCTATGTTGTAGGATTACTAAAATCGAAAAATATTTTTCCGCTTCTAAGAAGGTAGCGGGTCGCCAGAATGAAATATTCATCGCCAAGACCCGGTTATCGCAATTTTATCCTACTTTTAATGTTTTCGGGAGTTTAATGCCTTTCTGATTTATTTGGCGACATGTGTAAACTCCAACTTTTACTGGAATTTTAATTGCTATGAAGTAAATTTGAATAAAAGAAAATAACTATTTTACTCCAGAGTGTTCGTCGCTTTTTTAATTTATTCAAGGGCCTTTACATTTATTGCATGGGCAGCGCCGTGCAGGTACTGCTAGTAATAAATAAATAAGTTCGTCACACGCACACACACACACGAAAAGGAGAAAAGTCTTAAGAGTGAGTTAAACTTTATTTAGTTAACTTCCTTTACATTTATTGCACGGGCATCGCCGTGCGGGTACTGCTAGTTTTATTATAAATTGGAAAAGCAGTTTGCGTTCATCCCTCTCTGAAATATTTTTTTTTAGTAAATACTACCCAATGCATTACCTCTAAATAAAGTACATATTGTACAAACTTGGTGACAAATAGAGCGGCTACCTCACAAATATTTCCCCACCACTAGCACCTCACTCTAAAGTCTAAATCTATGACTTTGCTGTCTCTAAACGAGATATGGTGGATTTTTACCATTTCTTTTTTTTTTTTGAATTAACACTTGTAAGTACTAAGTATATCGTACGTAAATCTCAATATATGAAAAAGTACTTAAATCTCCAAAATATATACAATTCTCTTAGAATTTTAGAAAGTACTTAACGTAAATATCTTCTTAAAGCATACCTTCTCAAAATCCAAAATAGTATGTACTACGTAAACCATTATCTCAAAATAATTAATATATACAGGGTTGTCCAAATTAAACTTCCCCAACTCAGAGGCCCGCGCAAAACGTTGTATGGGTCATAATGTGATGAAATTTTGGAAACAGACACTTCAGACCATGCGCTCGAGATTTATTAAAGAAAAAAACATAGTACAAAAAGTTGCCGATAGGTGGCGCTGCAGATTAACAAGACATTCGACAGATGTTCTATTTGTGTGCCGTGGTTGTCCACAACTCTTTCCATTCGTAAAGCAGTGTGTTCTGTAGCTGAACGCAGTAAGTCCACACTAATTCCACGAATATGACTTTTAATTGCGTCTTTAAGATGTGCCGAGTTTGTGGGGTGTTCTCGATAGACCCGATATTTTAGGAATCCCCATAACCAAAAGTCACACGGGGTGAGATCAGGCGAGCGAGGAGGCTAAGCACCTGGGAAACAGCGGCTGATCACACGTGCATCGGTGAAAGTTTCTCGTAACATTTGTTGAACGCCACGAAGAATATGGGGAGGTGCACCATCCTGGATAAATATCGTGTCCTGGAGGCGGTCACGTTGTTGAAGTTCAGAAATTACAAACGTTATCAACATGTCTTGATACCGTTTTCCTGTAATAGAACGAGTTTCGTACCCTCTTGAAGTCACATCTTCAAAAAAATAATACCCCACCACCTTGGCACATTTTAAAGACGAAATTAATGATCATGTTCGTGGAATTAGTGTGGACTTACTGCGTTAAGTTGTAGAAAACACTGCTTTAAAAATGGTAAGAGTTGTGGAAAACTATGGAACACATGTAGAACATCTGTAGAATGTCGTGTTACCTCCTGTAGAATGTCGCTGTAGAATGTCGTGTGTTGCAGCGCCTCCTATCGGCAACTTTTTGTACTATTTTTTTTTTATTTAATAAATCTCGAGCGCATGGTCGGAAGTATCTGTTTCCAAAATTTCATCACATTATGATCCATACAACGTCTTGCACGGGCCTCTGAGTTGGGGAAGAACTTGGACAACCCTGTATATCCCTTATTTTAGTAACAAATAGTGCGACTTCCCCAAATATTCTCTCACCATTAGCACCTCACTCTAAACCTATGGCTTTGCTGTCTCTAAACGTCAGATGATGTATTCTTAACATTGTCACTTCCTTCCTTTTACTATTTCTTTCTTACCTACCTTATTTTATTTTTCTTCCTTTTTTTCGTGCGGAGTAATAGTACAATGTACAACATACGTAGCATGTACAATGCATATAGTAAATACAAAAAGTTTATTACAAGGCAATTAATTTCCAAAACTATTCACTGAAATTTTATTACAATTTGGAAAAGCAGTTTGCGTAAATATCTCCCTGAATTTATATATATTTTAGTTAGTAATACCCAAATCAATGTCTATAATAAATTTACATATTGTACAACATTAGTGACAAATAGAGCAGCTTTCCCACAAATATTTCCTCACCCATTAACATCTCTCTCTCTCTCTCTCTCTCCTCTCTCTCTCTCTCTCTCTCTCTCTCTCTCTCTCTCTCTCTCTCTCTCTCTCTCTCTCTCTCTCTCTCTCTCTCTCTCTCTCAAGGCTTTGCTGGCTCTGAACGAGAGAGATGGTTTATTACTATTGGGTGGGTGTGGGAGTTTGGCATAATTGCAAATACTAAGTATATTGTAAATTTCAGTGTTATATGAAAAAGGTACTGAATTTTTCAAATATACAATTTTGAGAAGCATTTAAAGTAAATACCTTCCTAAAACATACCTTTTTAAAATTTAAATAATGTAATTGTACAGCCAAACTATTGTCTAAAAATAATTTACATATTCCGCAATTTTGGTGACAAAATTCCCGACTTCCCCACAAATATCCCCTCACCATTGACACCTCACTCTAAACCTATGGCTTTGTTGTCTCTAAACGACACATGATGTATTCTTAACATTGTCACCTTCCTTCCTTTCCCCATTTCTTTCTTACCCGCAATTTTTTTACGGATATTTTTCCTATTTTTTTTTTCTTTTTTCTTTTCTTTCTAATAGGGTAGTTTTAAATGTTATAATAAATCTACACATTATATGAACAAGGTACTGAATTTTCCAAAATAGTCATTGCAGTTCTCTTAGAATTTTGAAAAGCTCTTATATTTCCCTAAAATATACCTTTTCAAAATAAGCACTAGTAAATACTACACAAACCATTATCTCAAAATAATTTACATATTCCCCAACTTTAGTGACAAATTCCCCGACTTCCCCACAAATATCCCCTCACCATTGTCACATCATTCCAAACCTATGGCTTTGTTGTCTCTAAACGACAGATGATGTATTCGTAACATTGTCACTTCCTTCCTTTTACCATTTCTTCCCTTACCCGCAATTTTTTTCGGGGTTTTTGTCTTTTCTTTTTCCATTTGTCCTTATCTTCTATCTGGAACTGGAAAATGCTAGCTCGAATTGGAGTGCAGAGCGACTATGGATCGTAAGCGCGGGAACCTTGCCAATAGGGGGACCGGTGAGATACATTCGCGTGAGAAAGGGGTGCGAAGCGGCAGACGATATACTCGATGGGATAACTTTCGGGGTGGTTATGTAATTTTCGGTGCCGGCGCTAGGAAGAATTCGGAATAGTCATGGAAATAAACTCGATATAAGAGTAAGGAACTGGTTCGCTTGTTTTTTATTTACTTATTTCGAGAAGAAATGAATGAAAAATCACTTGAAGTTGTATATTGCAGCTTAAATAATATTTTATGCCACTGAACCAAATTCTGAGACACTCAGCTGAAGGGGTGGGGTTCACCCCGAAAAAGGATTTAAGAGCTATAAAAAGTATGAAATGCTTTACTTCTGAAACGTTTCTCTGATATACAGGCCAGTCATTCTGAATTTTTCCAGGGGGGAGGGAGCAAAGGGTATATAATTAATGTAAATTAAACCAAAAAATAGTAAATTCACATTCACTTATAGATAAATATAATGATTTCCAAAGCCGAGGGAGGAAGCAATCGACCCCTCTGATCGCCCAAATGACGAGACTCTGTTAATATACCTTAAAGTATACTAAATCTAACGAATTTCAACTAAATACAGAGCACTATATGAAATGTTAAAACTTTGTAGAGAGTAAGAACTTTGAAAAGATCAAACAAATAAAGGAGGGAGCTACTTGTATTGGATTAAAATTTAAAAGAGACTGCTTACATTAAAATTTAATCATGTTCAGGCTAATCCGTCAAAATAACCCGAGAATATAAAAAATAACCCGTCAAATTAAAAAATCGATTTAAAAAATCATGAATTTCCATTCACTACCGCCAAGCTTCTGATCCTCAAAGGCTTAAGAAAGATGTTTGGAAATTTAATCTACTTAAATAATATACTTTTATGTTACTTTTTTCTCTTTTGTTTCCTTGAGTGGAGGAGGGTGGAGATTTTTAAGAAATTAAAGCATCATTAAAATCAATAAGTCCACAGCTTGAACAGTAGGTTTTAGTGACAAGTCTGAGTTTAATCAATCTGAATCAAATAAACGCTGTAAAGTTTTAAAGAAAATTAAAGAAATCTATAACAAATGCTCTCAAACCATGCCACATGATACGAATAATAAGGTTTTAGCTAGTATAACATGGAAAGTTGTTTCAGTCGTAGGAAGAGATATTTTTGACGCCTCTACAAGCGTATTTCAAGCATTGAAAATCGGAAATGCGTCTTAAAATTGTCAAGAATATTTCTACTTTGTATTTGGGAGGGGTGGGGAGACACTCCTTGACAATTTTGAAGGAGTGACTCATTTTGGAGAAGTGAAATGTACGGAAAAAATTAGTTAGTAATTGTATAAAAATTAACTTTCTAAGGGTGAAATGGAATGTAGAATAGAGAATATTTTTTGGTTATCTTTGTGCAACAATTAGGGCTCTGCTCCACATCAGCGTAAAACGCGACCGAAACTGAAGGCAGAAACCGAAAATCCGGGTATTTTCCGTAGGAACACTATTTGCTCCATTTTACGCTTCTGCTTTATTTTTCTGTTTTACGTCAATGTGGAGCAGGGCTCTTAATGCTTAATTAAAATGAAGTTACCCCTTATGGAATACCCTGACGCTAATATAATTTGCTGTCATTTTTGCTATTTGTAGCGAGTAAGAAAACCACGCCGGATGAAAAGAAAACAGGTACAATGCCTCTCCGAATACAGAGAAAACTAAATTAACAAATTCACCAGATAAATTAAACATTCACATAACCGAATTCAACGGAAACGCATATTAGCTGTTAACGTGTGCGGGGAAAATATTACTCAAACATATTGAGCATAGAATAACAATAAACAGGCGAACGCTCCTTATCCGACAACCCGGCGAAAATTTCCCCCAACTCATCTTGACCACAAAATCACGCAACGGGGAGTTCCGGATATCAGGTACTAATTATTAATCGCCGGCATCCGCGGTTGACAATGGGACACGAGGTAAGTTGTCGTCGAAGGCCGGTTGAATGGCGTTTCCTGCCAATTGACACACGCCAGCTGACAATTAAATATCACGTGCCCGAGAAGTAGCGATGATCTGATAGTTAGCTATGATATTGATTCATTGAAAGCGAAAATGCGTTTCTTTGGGAAGTGCTTTATATAATTGTGTCCAAGTGAGGTATAATTTTGTGAATCAGTTTTTTAAAATGTAGCAAGTTGTATAGGAGACATTTAGCATACAATCCTTAGAAAGTTCGTTTCCCATTACGAATTGATCAATAAAATAGTCTTCATATTTTTCGCATACTTCACTCCTCTAATAAAAAAAAAAGTAAAAACTGTCAAGGAATATTTTCACACCTTAATAATGGCGAAAGAAACCTTTCTAATTCATTAGTAATCAAATGGGCGTGGGGGAAGAATGCCAAGAAAATATTTTTATAAACTGCAATAGAAACAAACCACCGCATCTAATAGAATTTAAGAATGCTTAGATTGTTTTCTTATGAGAAAAATTTGTGTAAGTTAGTTAAAATTTTGTTAAAACAAAGATGCACCGAAAATGCTGACATTAATTTTTAGTTAGAGATATTCTTTGATGTAGTATGATTTCCCTCTTTTATTTAATTTGTAACGCAGAGACAAACCACGCCGGATAGAGAAAAAACAGGCACAATACCTCTCAAAACACAAAAAAAAATTCTTAACAATTTAAATAAACAAATACCTCCGATAAATAATCCATCCACATTACCGGACATAACGGAAATGCATATTATCTGTGTGGGGGAAAATATTATTCAAACATATTAAGCATAGAATAACAATAAGCGCTCCTTATCCGATAACCCGGCAAAATTTCCCCAACTCATCTTGACCACAAAATCACGCAACGGGTAGTTCCGGATATCAGGTACTAATTATTAATCGCCGGCATCCGCGGTTGACAATGGGACACGAGGTAAGTTGTAGTCGAAGGCCGGTTGAATGGCGTTTCCTGCCAATTGACACACGCCAGCTGACAATTAAATATCACGTGCCCGAGAAGGAGCGATGATCTGATAGTTAGCTATGATATTGATTCATTGAAAGCGAAAATGCGTTTCTTTGGGAAGTGCTTTATATAATTGTGTCCAAGTAAGGTATAATTTTGTGAATCAGTTTTTTAAAATGTAGCAAGTTGTATATGAGATATTTAGTGTACAATCCTTAGAAAGTTAGGGGTTTCCCATTACGGAATTGATCAATAAAATGGTCTTCACATTTTTCGCATACTTCACTCCTCTAATAAAAAAAAAGTGAAAATTTTCAAGGAATATTTTCACGCCTTAATAATGAAAAAAAGCAACCTTTCTATTCACTAGTAATCTAAAGGGGGTGGGGGGAAGAATGCCAAGAAAATATTTTTATAAACTGCAGTAGAAACAAACCACCGCATCTAATAGAATTTAAGAATGCTTAGATTGTTTTCTTATGAGAAGAATTTGTGTAAATTAATTAAAATTTTGTTAAAACAGAGATGCACCGAAAATGCTGACTTATTCATTTTTTGTTAGATATAGTCTGATGTAGTATGATGCCCCCTCTTTTATTTAATTTGTAACGCAGAGACAAACCACGCCGTATAGAAAGAAAACAGGCACAATACCTATCAAAACACACAAAAAATTACTTAACAATTTGAATAAACTAATACCTCCGATAAATAATCCATCCACGTAACCGAACATAACGAAAATGCATAGTAGCTGTTAACGTGTGGGGGGAAAATATTATTCAAACATATTAAGCATAGAATAACAATGAGCGCTCCTTATCCGATAGCCCGGCGAAATTTCCCCAACTCATCTTGACCACAAAATCACGCAACGAGGAGTTCCGGATATCAGGTACTAATTATATTAATCGCCGGCATCCACGGTTGACAATGGGACACCAGGTAAGTAGTCGTCGAACGCCAGTTGAATGACGTTTCCTGCCAACTGACACACGCCAGCTGACAATTAAATATCACGTGGGAAGGGCGCCTGAGAAGTAGTGATGTTCTGATACACTAGGTGGCCAAAAGTATCCGGACACTTTCAAAAATTCACATTCTTACATATAGCTCGAGAAATAAGTGAGCAATTGTTCTTTAACTTTAGTCATATAAAATATAGACTTCACCGAACATTTTCAAGTTGAAATTAAATTACCCTTGCATTTGGGGGACGACAAGAAGGGGGTTGAAAGAAAAACCGCTTTTTGACCATAACTCTTCGAAAATAGCTCGGAATAAGCTATCAATTTCAGTAATTAATTAACATACTATGTATAATTACTGTACAAATTTTTATGAACGTACCACTCTTACTTCTGAAGATATGAAACATTTTTGAAAAAACTGCAATTTTATTTGAAGGGTTTTTGCTCATAACACGCAGAGTTTTTGATCAAACCTTATCACAACTTCAGGAAAGATGACAAAATACAGGAGAAAGAACATACTAAAGCGGTAAATAAAAATATTAAAAATTCGATGAGATATGAACGTTAAAAGGAAATAATTTTTCACGGCGCATGCGCGAACGACAGAAATTTATAACTACAAAAATATTGTAGCCTGATTTATACTGCATCTTATAAAAAAAGTTCCAGTTGAATATCATGAAAAATGAAAAAGATATCAGCGATCTAGTGAGCTGTATTTCATTCAGTCGCAGACAATACATAAATAGTGAGGGGTTGTCCACAAATAGTGTGGTGACAATCGATCATTTTTTTTCAATGTTAAATTGTATACAGTTTGAAAATTTATATTCGGCATAGAAGTCACATTTCGTCTGTTCGGCCAAAAAGACCTTATACGTACGTTTCCAAAAGTATCCGGACACCCTCTGAAACGTTGGTTTTGAAAGACGACGCAATAACCTTTAATTTAAAAATAGCTCTTTGTGGACAGACCCTCACTATTTATGTATTGCCTGCGAATGAATGAAATACAGCTCACTAGATCGCTGATATCTTTTTCATTTTTTATGATATTCAACTGGAACTTTTTTTATAAGATGTAGTATAAATCAGGCTACAATATTTTTGTAGTTATAAATTTCTGTCGTTCGCGCATGCGCCGTGAAAAATTATTTCCTTTTAACGTTCATATCTCATCGAATTTTTAATATTTTTATTTACCGCTTTAGTATGTTCTTTCTCTTGTATTTTGTCATCTTTCCTGAAGTTGTGATAAGGTTTGATCAAAAACTCTGCGTGTTATGAGCAAAAACCCTTCAAATAAAATTGCCGGTTTTTCAAAAATGTTTCATATCTTCAGAAGTAAGAGTGGTACGTTCATAAAAATTTGTACAGTAATTATACATAGTATGCTAATTAATTACTGAAATTGATAGCTTATTCCGAGCTATTTTCTAAGAGTTATGGTCAAAAAGCGGTTTTGCTTTCAACCCCCTTCTTGTCGTCCCCCAAATGCAAGGGTAATTTAATTTCAACTTGGAAATGTTCGGTGAAGCCTATATTTTGTATGACTAAAGTTAAAGAACAATTGATCACTTATTTCTCGAGCTATATGTAAAAATGTGAATTTTTGAAAGTGTCCGGATACTTTTGGCCACCTAGTGTAGTTAGCTATGATATGTATTTATTGAAAGCGAAAAACAGTATTTTTAAATGTTACAAGTCCTATATGTCATAAACGTTTAGAAACATTATTATGTTTATATCATCTGAATTGTGATTTATAGTTTAAAATTTAACTTAACGAAAGCTCAAAATTTCTTGCCTTTTAAGTTTTAGTTCATATCAGTCTTATTTACTCTAGAATGACTCTTTTTGAGCAGTTCCAGGGGTTTGGTTTCTTCTGAAACAGCCCGCAACTGACCAAGAGACACCTACCTCAAGATTCTTAAAAAAAAATTCTCCGGAAACTAAAAAAATAGTTTTTCAGAGTTAGTTTCAGAATTACAATAGTTTTTCTGTAGTCACATAGGCAGTTCGTCTAGAGGGCAAGGGGACAAATGCTCCCTCATTTCCAAAAGTATATGAGCCTTGCCAACTCACTTTTCAATGTCAAATTTAAGGATCAATTGAAAAAGGGTTTTTATTCGGTGGATTGATTTGTTTCACGTAAATAAAAACTGAAAGGTCTAAAAATTATACTTCTTTCATTTTATTTCCGGTCTTTTTCGTCAGGCTTTAAAATGCGGGGTAAATCATGAAATTTGATATAGATATAAGGAAGATAAGGCGTGGTAACTGAAAACAGGCTAGAGAAATAATGTCTAAGATAGAGAGATAAATAGATATGTGAATATATAGATTGAAATTAAAAGATAGGTTGATATAAAAAGATTCATGGATATTTCAGCATAAATAGATAGATAAATAGATAGGTAGTTTTGTTCTTGATTGGTGCTGTTGCAAATGGTTGCAGTTCCTCTGTCCCCCTTCCCCTATACGTCACAGATCTCGAGAACTACGCCTAAAAAGTCACAAGACTGAAACCGCTATAGACTTCATAGCTTCTTGAAATCCATACCCAATTCTGCTTTGGCAATCAAACAATAACACCGGATTTTCTGTTTATTATAGTTCATTTTTCTTAAATATATAACCCTATTCACTGTCAAATTTCTGGCACGTTTTGATGACTGGATAGACAAGAAAAAACTTAATGTGCACCGTGTTCACATGAACCAGGCCCGTCATTTAGGGAGGTCAGATAGGTCAATTGCCCTTCCCCCCCCCCGGCCTTGAGAAATCAATGTATTTACATATAAGTGGACGTGGTTTTCTGATCAAATGTTGTTTTCTGATTAAATTGCATTGTGTTTGTGCCCTTTGACACCAACTGGAAAAAAACTTGAAATGTGCCTGACATGTACCGCCCCATTTCCCCTAGGTATAAGTAGATGGACAGTTAAATATAAATAGATAAATGAATAGGTATAGGAAGTGCCCGTTGACTTGTATAAAAACTACTTTTTCAAAAAAAAAAGCATTTTGATTGGCGCTCTCCCTATTTTTCGTTTTCTACAACACTGATCTCAAGTAATACTCGAAAAAAACCACAAGACTAAAACCGCTGTTGGACCACATGGCTACTTAACGGTCCGTTAACGGAGAATCGAAATCCATACCCCCTTCTGCTTTGGCAACCAAACTATGACACGCCGGATTCTCTGTTTATTTCACCCGTTGCACTTTGTGGTAAATTACGGCCGTAAATGTAGTCAGTTATTGATTCCGAAGAATTCCGAATGCTTTCTCGGCATTGATCCATAACAAACGAAACTCATCCTGCATCTCCATGTAGCCGGCAATCCATTAATTTAAAGTACTATGCGAGTCGACTTGCGATAAAATGACGGAATACTTGCAGGGGAATTCTTAGCGTGCGTGGAAATTTTCATTTCAGAAAAATAAATGACGCTGCGAAAGTGTTTAAGTGTGTTTGGTTTTGTTTTATTGGACTGAAATATTTTCTTGGGGGGGGGGGGATATTTGAACCCTAGTTCTCTTTCTGAATCGGGATTACCATTGAAATTTTGTTCAACTAAAAGAAACTCCGAAATTACACAATTTTCTTTATAGAGGAATGTAGGCAAAAATGTAACGCCTAATCACACATTTTAGGGGTGCCCATGAAGGGCTTCATGGCGCCGACTGAGGTATTCACACTTCTAGGTCGGGGAGGGGGGGATTTGATAAGATTTGTATTCGCATTTTTTTTTTTTTTTTTTTTTTTTTTTTTTTTTTTAGGATGGGGGGCCCTTGTTCTTGGGGATGCTATTGACCTTGCGAGATGGACACCCTTGCAGTTTTGAACATTCTTATTGCAATTTAGCATTGCCATAAACATTTTCCCCTTCCGAAAAAGGACCCTGAAGCAGAAGTATATTCTCCAAGAATAAAACAAATAATAGGAAATGATTAACTCCTAATTGTTATGCATATTCTTATTCGAAGCTGGGATTACTTCAAGGCAAATGAGAGTCTATTTTACTTAACAACATAGCAAAAAATGCTCACATAACTGACAAGAGAAATCGCGCCGGGTGACTGAGTTACGGGTCATTTTCACCATATGCTTACATTTCAAAATTTTTAAGTAATTTTTTTAACTTGCTATTTTCTTTTAGAAATACTAACAGATGTTTAGTCACATATTGTAGGTGTGTAAAAAAGTAACTGGTTGTACACTTTGATGAATAATTAAGTATTCAAATGCTGTTGTAAAACTGTAAGTTGCAAGGAAAATTGTCGTCCATTACCATACAAAATCAATATGAAATCTCACTTTTAAACTATATCATAGAGCCCACCACCAACTTCATTTGAAATTATTTGCGCCCTGAAGCTTAAAACGATGTTTGTGATGATTGAAATATTGATCAAAAACTCTATGGTAACGAATTTGACATTTGGTAACGGATTTGACCAGTAACGGACTTGACATTTCAACCAAAATGTCAAATTATGGCTAGGTTGTCGAATTTAAAAATTGAACTACAATATGCATTTTCTTAGAGTTGTATAATGAACAATATTTAGGGGTAAAAGTTTAGAAAAAGTAAAAATTAATACTAAAATCTTTGGTAACGGACTTGACAAAGAATAGAAAAATACGCACCTGGAAAAAAAATTGTGCGAAACGCCACAGCAATACTTCTCGACTCAGGGGAACAAAATGGTACAAAATAGTTACGTCACTAATTTGTTAAGTTAACTGAATACGTGTTACCATCTTTTGACTTCAATAAATACCTTTTTTATCTAAAATAATCTTAGGGTAACGGACTTGACAAGAACTTCCGGACAAAATATATTCATACATTTCTTATTGGAATAAAATTACTATTGTCAATATTTATCATGAATATCATATACTAATAGTCAATATATAAACATAATGTGTCGCATTTACTTTTTTTTGACCATTAAGTATAGGAAAAAATAGTTGAACTTGCGAAAATTGGAAATGGACAAGCGTTTTTGCCTTGATTCTCATTTTTAAAGTCTTATATAAAAATAAATAAATACATTTTAATAATTTTTTGAGTGATAGAATTTTTTTGTGGGTATTTCTTGCAGAAAATAATTGTTCGCATTGAATTTAAAATATAAGTTATGCTTTAAAATCGTCTCTTTAACCTCCGGACATCAAATGTAAGCAAATTTTGAAAATGACCCTTATCCCAATCAGTTTTATCTAAAATTTTTAACAAATTAGAAGAAAAAACACATTTGAATTATCAATAATAATAAGTGCAGTAATTATTTTAGAAAACAAACTTCTTAAGTTAAGAAAACTATTTTTAATATTCAAGAAAATACTGAAATCATGATTGGGTACAGATAAATAATTACCCTGCGACAGTTGTTTGGATAAGAATGGGGTGACTATATCCCCCGCGCGATCTCTCTCGAATTAACTCATAGAAGAGCTTGAAACAGAAGCATTTGTCTGATTAAAAAGAAACGAAGGAAATGGTTAACCCCTCTACAGTTTCTTATTCTGATTTGGGATTACTTCACCGTAAATGGGAGGGCATGGCACAGATTTTTTACTTAACCTCTAGAAGAAAGTGAAGCAGAGACAATTATATAATTAGAAAGCTATGTAGAAAATGGTTACCCCCTCCCCCTTGAAATAGTTTTACAGATCCAGTTATTTCATGTCACCCTGGTCCAGGGTATCCAAAACAGGTCCATGATACCATGTCGCTGAAGTTATTCCACAAGTCCATGCTCCCCTCAATCCAATGCAGCTCCTCAGGGGCGCCAATACATTCCAGGATATGGACAGGGGAAGCAGGACAAGAACAACGGCAAGGTGAAAAGGTCTTGACTTGGATTTATTGATTTATTCATGGACTTTCACGGATTTAATATACCCACTATGTAGCCTGGCCAAGGAAGTCTGTGCACATCTTCCTTGGTTACCCCCTCCACACCCTTGAAATAGTTTTACATATCCAGTTGTTATTTCATGTCCCCCTGGTCCAGGGCATCCAGAACAGGTCCATGATACCATGTCGCAGAAGTTATTCCACAAGTCCATGCTCCCCTCAATCCAATGCAGCTCCTCAGGGGAGCCAATACATTCCTGGACATGGACAGGGAAAGCAGGACGAGAACAACGCCAAGGTAAAGAGGTCTTTCTTAACTTGGATTTATTGTTTTATTCATAGACTTTCACGGATTTAATATAGCCACGATGTAGTCTGGCCAAGTAAGTCTGTGCACATCTTGTGCGCTGTTTGTACAGAGACATACCCATTTACTTATCCTTATTTTGATTTGGGATTATTTAACGCAAATTATAGGCTATGGTTTAGGCTTTTTACTTAACCTTTAAAACCGCTTGAAACTGAAGAATTTCTCAAAATTAGAAAGAAATGCAGAAAATGGTTTAACCCATTTTTTAGCCTACTTTCCCGTTAAAAATAAAAGAAAGACGAAAAAAATATTACAAGTAGCTTAATGCATCTAAAAAATATCGCCAAGTCCAAAAAATATCGCCAAGTTAAAAAAAAATAAAAAAGTAAAATGAATATCGAAAAATTAAAAATTTGAAAGTAGGGTATTGAGATGGGGAATTTGTGTGTCGGTCGGTCGGTCGGTCTGTCCCCCCCTAATAACTTTTGAATGAACATTCCGATTTGGACAAACTTTTTTTTGTTGGAAAGATCTCGGCGAGTACAGCTCATTCCCATATATGATTTTTCGATTTGAACAATTTTTGGTTCAACTTTGAACCGTTCAAATAACCTGTCCCGCGATGCTAACTTTTGAGTGAACAGTCCGATTTGAACAAACTTTTTTTTGTTCGAAAGATCTTTTCAAGGATACTTCATTCCCGTATTTACATTTTCGATTTGAACAATTTTTCGTTAACATTGAACGCACAGCTTCACCTAATAACTTTGAGAACCCGATAAAATTTTTTTGTTGAAGATCCGAGTACATTCCATTGATTTCATTGAACAATTTTGGTTCACTTGAACGTTCAAACCTTCCCGCATAACTTGAGTAACGTCGATTAACAATTTTTGTCGAAGATCTCAGGATACTCATTCCTATATTTCGATTTGAAATTTTCGTTCAACATTGACCGCTCAAGCAGCTGTCACCCTATAACTTTGAGTGAACAGTCCGATTTAAATAAACTTTTTTTTGTTCGAAGGATCTCAGCAAGGATACTTCATTACCGTATTTAAATTTTCAATTTGAACATTTTTTCGTTCAACATTGAACCGTTCAAGCAACCTTTCCCCACCTAATAACTTCTGAGTGAACCATCCGAATGGAATAAACTTTTTTTTGTTTGAAAGATCTCGGAGAGGCTCATTCCCATATTTCGCTTTTTGATTTGAACCATTTTTCGTTCAATATTGAACCGTTCAGAAAAAAAATTAACATTAGCGCCTACGGGAAATTTAAGTTGAATGTTGATCCTGAACTTAAAGTCGGATTTCCTTCAAACTAACTTTGTAAGAAAATGGTTTTGATAAATAATGTTTGTAAAGTACTTTTCTGAATAATCTTCTGTGAGGACTCTGATTCCGACTCCGACTCCGCAAACATGGCGGAAATGCAGGCTCAGAAAAAAAATGACTGACTGTGCAGACGATTTTTTGTTTATTTATTCATTTGTTTTATTTTATTTATTATTATTATTTTTTTTTTGGCAGACGATTTTTTTTTGTAACAAAAATGTTTCATTCACGAGGGCATTTTATTCTTTATTTATATTTAACAACTGGCAACGGATTAAAAGTGAAATTCGAGACATTTTATCAACGGACGAGTTTTTCTTTTTTTTTTCTTTCTTTGATAAAATGTGTTTTGATGTACTTTGTACTTTTATTTATTTTTTTTTTTTTTTTTGAAAACGATTGAGGAATTTTTCTACGGAAGAACTGTAACAGTTACATTCTTTAAAAGGTGCGACAAAACTTTATTTATTCGTTTATTTACTTTTTACGTGTCTATTTCATCTGATGAGAGGGGTATATTTTGCTTTTAGAAATCAGCTTTAAGTGCTAAAAAGGTATGTTTGACATAATTTTTAGTCTCAGATAATCAAGAGAATAATGATCAGATGCTAGAATACCGATGTCGATGTACGGGAAAGTAGGCTCGTTTAGTTCTTGACAGAACTTCTTGTTCTATTTCTTTCTAATTTGAGAAATTCTTCAGTTTCAAACTCGCCCACATAGTTTTACATATCCTTATTTGGATTTTGGACTATTTAACAGCAAATGAGAGACCATGGTATAGACATTTTATATAAATTCTAGAATAGAGTGAAACAAAAGCATTTAATCGAATTAGGAGTAAGAAGAGAAGGAAATAGATAAACGCTAGCGAATCTTATGCATCATAAACCGGAATTTAGAAGTTCAGAGACATTTTGCTTAAACTCAGCGGGACCCTGAAGCAGAAACATTTTCTCCACCCAGAAACAATATTTTAAAAAAAATCATCGCGTAATTCACCCCTACCTCAATTTACCTGTTCTTAATCTGAGTTCGTTCTGAGAACATTTTACTTAACCACGAGTGGTCTCTGAAACAGGAGTATTTTCTGTCAATAAAAAAAGATGCGGAAAATGGTTAATGCCTACTATAGTTTTATAGCATATTCTTGCTCAGGGTTGGGATCCTCATTCACATTTTACTTAAGCAGGGGATTCTCTACAAATGGGCAATTCCACGATAAGGTCAACCAGATGGTCAAATTTTCAAAATTAATATTACTAAACAAACAAGGTATCATTTTAAAGGTAAAGAGTTGTATATTTTGAAATTCATGTCTAAATTTTGATAACTTGAGTTTTAACTAAGTTACAAGAGGTTAAACTAAGGTCAACATCCAGAGCGTTTTCAAACTACATTTGACGACTCTCAAAGAAGCTCTGTTTTTTCCAAAATATACATACTAAAATTATGAATCAAGACGAATAACTATTTACATATTCAATATATAACAGGTGATGTTTCAAAAATGTGTGAGAATATAATTCATTTTGATTTGTGACAGAATTCCCATGGCGCACATTAAGTGTTTTACGTCCGACACCAAAATGTACGATTAATTATGCTGGGCCAATAATTTTAAAGCTACATACATCTAACTTTGTATACAAAGTAAGATCTTTGGTCTCATTGATGTAACCTATTAACATTTTGTGACAAGTAAATATTTTTAATTAAAATCTAGGTGTCGGACGTAAAGAATTTTTTTACGTCCGACACCGTTTACGTCCGACACTGTTACATTCCTTATATAACACTTGTTTACAACTGTGATTCTCCATATTTTGCCTTTAATTACAAAGTTAAAGTGAAGCATGATTAAAAAAAAATAATTTTGACTTTACTGTGCATACATATACTTTAAATTTACTTATTAAATAGTAAATTTTGCTTCAGAATAATACTTTAAAAGTTTTTTTTCTCCTCATGAGACATTTATATTAAGACACTTACAATGCATCTGAGTTGTTCTGGGAACTCTTGAATTAATAAAAAGTGTATATACATATTATTGCTTTGAAAAGAACAGCAACCCAACTCTTAAGTATTCATCTAAAGTTTTAAAGGCTAGATCATCACAACACAACCTGTATTCTGTTTCGCAAAGAGTCAGAACACATGGATTTCGTAGTTGGATTTGTACAAGTGGATGCTTACATTTTTTATCAGTGTACTGATTAATATTCATATTTGCTGGTTGATGGTGGTTGATGCCATAGGAGGCACTGTGAAAAAAATCGTTTGGCGCCGCGTTAAAGCAGGAAAAATGACGGTGACAAAAGCGGAGCAATTTTCTCAAGTTTCAGCACTTTTAAATCCAAATATGCACATAAAGTATATTCCAGCAAAAGATATACACATAGATACAAAGCATTTGCATCAGCACTGGAAAGCTGTTTTCCATATTCCAAACATCAAATCTGCTCATTTTGCCAAATCAGTTGGACACAATTAAGTTCAAATTGGTGACATATCACGTGATAACAAATTAAGAACAACGTGATAACAAATTAAGAATCTGATAATTCCGGGATCGAAGAATCTGCAGATCTTGATACAGTAAACATCAATGACTGGGTTGTGGTAACGCATGATGCCATGCTTTGTCTTGGATGTATCACCAAAAAAATTACATTGTAGTATCAGTTATGCATAGTTCTAAAGGTTATTTTAAATGGCCAAGAACTGAGGACAAAATATTTTACAAATTACGGGACATTATAAACGTATTCGTCCTCCGATCCCAACAGGAAAAAGGGGGCAGTTTAAATTTGATGAACCCTTTTAAATGTTAAAAAATAATATGTGTGACCTAGGAATAAAATTTAAGTTAATTTTCTTATTTAAAACTGTAATCATTGCATTTAAGAACAACGGTTTAGGTCCAATTCAAAGAGTTTACGTCCGACGCCGCAAATTTACGTCCGACACCAAGGTAAAAGTAGTTCCAAGTTCATTTTATTCAAAACAATATCATTAACCCATTAATGCCTAGCGTCCCTTTTTAGGGACGGTCCAAAAAGGGGTCTGAATTTCCCCAAAATGAACAGTTCAACCAAATAACAGTGTTCAACTAGTACCTTGGTATTGTCTCAATTCGTTATTAACAGATTGCAGAACATAACCTTTGTAAAGTGTGTTCTGTAGCCGTTTTAATATGATCTTTATCAAAAATGACATCGTTCACAATCTCAAGAAAAAAAGCTAAGTTTTCAAAGTCATTCCCAGCTTCCCAGTTTATGTTAATTGCTGATTTTATTTCTTCTTATAAAAGGTCTATTTAAATATTATATCGTACACAGAAAAAAATTTTAGTAAAAAAAGTATGAACCCTCTGGGGTCTATCGTAACTTTTGAGGGACGATTTTTCTTTCCTTAATAAAAAACTTATTTTTGACATGATATTTTTTTAATTATTTTTTCTGTCCATTAGACACTATTTATAACCAGTATACAAAATATCTTTGAAAAAATAAATGTCAGGCACTAATGGGTTAAAAAACTGTAAAATATGCTTTAATCATAAGTATACTATCGATCTTAGCTGTTTTTGAAATTAAAAGGTAAGCCAATTCGCAGAATTTCAGTAAATTTTAAGTGAATCTCCAATTTTACTATTTGTGCGTTTACGTCCGACACCAACTCTTTAAATCTTCCTTATTTCTATTTAAGAGATCTATTTTAAAAAACTAACATGATTTTTTATTCATTATGATGTAGCGAGTATTTTGAATACCAACTTAATCATTTCTATTCAGTTTATATTTGATAAATGGAACTTCAACTAAAAAATATTTCTTCGTTTTTTACGTCCGACACCATGGAATTGCCCAAATGTTATTTCGACCCTTTCTCTTTGCTATAAACAGGAGGCATATCTGCTATTGAATAACAATAGATTTTTTCGGATTAGCTATTGTTGATCGAGCTAGGATAATCCTTCATTACCGAACTATATTTCACAACGCAGCAGCATCAGGAGCTATAGATATAAAAAAGAAATACAGCAATAGTTTAAACATTAATAAGACAGTATGTACACTGTAGCTAAAAAATTAACGCTCTAAATTTTCCATTAGGCATTCTTGCCTATATGTCTACGAATGCCAAACAGCATCTTGTATTCAAACTGCATTTTTTAGCTGATACACCGCAATTGCGACGCAATGTAAATTGTACAGACGTGATTGGGGCTGGTTACCATGTTAAACAATATACAACAGCAGCCATGCCAACCGTAAAAAAGTTCGTATTTGAATATTTACCCCATCTTCTTCTTGGTGCATTATCCTAATTCCTTCACTTTTTTATGTACTATTTACATTTGAATAGCAAAGTTACGACTATAACGAAATTTTTATTTGGTGTTCTCGACTTCGCTATCAACATGAGTATAGCTACTATTGCGCCATTAATTACATTTATAAAGCGAAATTATGACTGCAACGTAAATTTTATTTGGTCCCCTCGACTTCGCGATAAACAGGAGTATAGCTACTATTGCGCAATATATCGAATAAGCTACGATTAATTGAGCTAGGATAATCCTTCCTTAATAAATTGTATTGAACAGAGTGCCATCATCAAGAGCTGAAAATTTTATAAAAATACAGAAATAATTTAAACATTTATTGAAAAAGTGCACTAACACACCAAACTTTCCATTAGGCATTCTTGCTTTTATGTCTACCAATGCCAAATGGCATCTTGTATTTAAACTGCATTTTTTAGCTAATACACGGCAATTCCGACACGATGCAAATTGTACAGACGTGATCCGGGCTGGTTACCATGTTGAACAATATACAACAGCAGCCATGCCAACCGTAAAAACTCTCGTATATTTGAATATCGACCTCAGCTTTTTCTTGGTGCATTATCCTCATCCAGAAAGCACAACACGACGTGCCATGCGTGACCAACTTTTCCCGCCGAAAATCTGCGTCTGCCTGGCTCCCGCGAGACGCCGGAATGGTTTATTGTAATAAATTATGTATCTATTAGCGCAAAGCAGTTCTCAAATCAACCCGAAAGAAGCATTTAGGAGCTTGGAATGCGGTGCATTTTAGATAAAAAGTTGCATTCAGTAATGAGGTTTGTTGTATTGGAACAGCTAATGAATGGTTATCATGAAAACCGTTATAACTACATCGGAATCATTAACCTATTTTCTCCAGGGTATTAAGAGTCGGGAATTATGAACTTGTATTTTATTGGCCTGAAATAGCACAAAACTTTAAAAAAGAAATCACGAGAATTGAGTCAGTACAAGGTCTATGAACAAACCTCAACACAAATACAATAGCTGATATTAGGGATGCACAGATTAATCGGAAATAATCGGCCACTTTGCCGATTATTAATAATCGGCAAAATCGGGCCGCTTAATCGGCTAAAAAATATTTTTCAGATATTATTCTTTAAAGTGTACTTTCACTAGGAAACTATGATGAATAATTTTATTAACAGTAATGATAATTCTCACAGTTGATATTAAGTTTTTTATTTAATTAATTCTCCGACTTTGAATAAATATACATAGACAATGATGCAACATTTTTCATGTGGCGATTGTTTTCTCCTTAACACAGTGCTTTCAGATAACCTCTAATTTTCAAAGAATAAAAGTATTGAATTAAATTGCTACTAATTACTAAAATATATGAATTAAAAGTACTCCTAAATTGGAGTGTTCACCACACACACACCCTCCCATCCTTTTTCATAAATTTTTATTTCCAATTTACATAACTAACAATGTCTAAATAATATTATTGACACTAATATGAAAATTGGTTCTGAGAAATTTGATAAAATATTGAAAATATTTTGTGAAAACTAGGAAAATGGAAAAAAAAATCTTCCAGCAATAAATTACTTACTATTTCTAAACTTGGAATTGCATAAGAAATAAAACACAGTGATGGAAAAATTGGTAGTAGAAAAGCAAGTATCCTTATCATTAAACGGCTCAGCCGATTAATCGGTAATCGGTCAATTTGCTTATCGGTGCATCCCTAGCTGATATTGTCCCAAACGTTTCAACTTGGCATTACTTCTTAATTAAATTAGAACAATTATCACCAAGATATAATTTTCATGGGAGCTTAGGTTCTGTTCATCGTTACTTTTTTTGGGGGGTGGGGGGGGGGGCATTTAACGGAACTCAGAATATTTTTGTTTCAACTATTTTTGGAGACTAATAATTGAACTGCTTGGGAGATGAAGGGGTTGTGTGACAAAACTGAAATTGCGAGAAATTAAAGTTCAAAGTTTTGTTGTTGCAGTTGTTGTAGCTTTTTTGTTTTCTGGTTTTGTCATTAAGTGAGCATATGCGTTGGTCGAATGATATCTACTTTTTGATGTACCAACTTTTATTTGCTTACCATTGTCCAGAGTGTTCACTTTTTAAAATGTAGCATAGCCCCTTCATCCTCCAAGCCCTTCAATTGTTGACACTCGAATTTGTACTATCAACTTGAAAATAGCATTTAGGAGATCGAATTGTAAAACAACTGTGCGTTTTAGATAAAAAGTTTCATTTAGTAACCCAGTTTATTATATTAACACAGCTCATGCAGGATAATTTTAAAAACCATTATAACTACCCCACAAGCAGTAATCTATTTGTACCTAGGTATTAAGAATCGAAATTTATGAACTTTACTTTTATTGGTTTAAAATTTACAAGAGCTAGGTCCTTCGAACTGAGTTAATACAAGATCGCTCTTGTGACAATAACGTCGCACAAGCTCATGATTTGTCATTTTCGCAATATTTCTTATTTTTACAATTCTCATTTGTAAATTTAGGAAAAATATTACCAACGTTTGAGTTTTTTCCACATTAGACGGAATTTAGCCTTTTTAGTATTAAATAAGGATTGGAAACAGCAGAACTCGAAGGAAGCATTTAGAAGATTGGAATGCAGCGCTCGGGCTGCATTTTAGATAAAAGTTGCATTTAAGAGCAAGAATCTGAGACACTGTCACGCCTAGCATTATGAGGTGATTCATGACCTCTCAGATTTTCTCCCAAAAATTACCAAATGTTTATTATCTTATTGAAAGACCAAATCCCGAATGTTTTGCTCTAAAGTTGAGTCGTTTAGTTTTTATGGATCCCTAAAGTTGAAGGTGCGGCATCAAAAATTAAGCGGATTTTCAAGACATGGAAATTGCTGTGAGCCAAAACTCTTACCAGGAACTGTTAAACTGCAATTTTCTTTTTGTATATGGAATATCGAAGGTTGAAACTTTACAAAATGACTGTTAAATTTGTGGTAAGTTGTTTCCGTAAGGTCAGTGAAGGCCCTCAAAACAGGGCATTTTTGACGTTTTTTAGCGTTTTTGAGGTTCAAAAACAGCTTGTACATTTCAGTTGGCACGGCAAAAATAGTGTCGTTTGAAAGACCAGTGTAAGCACTTTAAAATAATGTATAAATAACCGAGAAAAGTTCAACGTGCTTTTAGTTACGTAAGGCCGAAATATGAAAAATGTCATATTTTTCATATTGGGGGGTTACAATTTGGGGGGACAAATATTAAAAGGAAGTTTGAATCTTTAGGCATGAAATAACTTTTGGAGACAGGAATGAAATAGTATTAACGACATCAAACTATTAATTAAAACTCGTTTATTTCAGAGTAATTAAGGATGATGAATTTGTGTTTTAGTAACCTGAAATAATACAAAAGCTAGGTATACATACAACTTTTACGCAAAAACTGAGTCTGAATCAAATCATTACCATGAACCTAACATTGCACAAATACACTGTTTTACAT
>JAXGGA010010046.1:0-48733 GCA_038373865.1 Uloborus plumipes | reverse complement strand
TTTGTGTTGCCAATTTAGGTTTTTACAGCTAATTTAGGTTTTTTGCTGGTTGCCCAAATTTTATTTTATTTTTGCATTTGTACCATTTTTTGAGTTTATTTTTTGAAGTTTTGTGGCAATAATTTTTGTGGCAACAGGTTTTTTTGCTTGGCGAGAAAAAAAAGTCGCCAAATTTCCGATTTGGGGCTTATATCAAAGTAGTTCCTAATTTTGTTGTTACGAAGTCAAAGAAATATGATTTCACGAATTGAAAATTCAAGTCAAGATAAAGAAACTAAATATGTGTTTAAAAAATTCATTTATTGCTTGGGTATAACTTTGATATACCCCCCCAAAAATTACGCGCCAAATCTGGCACTCCTTTTCGGACTTTTTAGGGTTGCTGTTTCTTATTTTGGTGTTGCTAAGGCCCCTATATATACGAGCCGGCGCATCAAGATTAAGTTTCACCACTTTGGATCCAGCTCGTGTTTGTGTGTTTGAGTGGTTGTCTTTTCTGGCCAGTAATAGCGTTTTGGTAATTTTTCACTATGAGCAATTATTAGCGGCACGTGGATTTGGCAAAGCTTAGCAATGTGCCAAAACTTTTTTCTGGTAACCCTACTCCGCAACAATGAAAATTTGAAAGTAAAAGTTAAGGAATTGGATCCAAAGTGGTGAAACTTAATCTTGATGCGCCGGCCTGTTTATATAGCGGCTCTAGGTGTTGCCAATTTAGGTTTTTTTCCAGCTTTTAGGTTTTTGCTGTTGCCAAATTTAGTATTTTACTTGAGTTTTGTACTATTTTTTGAGTTTTTTTTTAAAGTTTTGTAGCAACAAATTTTTTGTGGCAACAACAAAAACAGGTATTTTTCTTGGCGACAGTAAAAAGTCGCCAAATTTCCGATTTGGGGCATATATCAAAGTAGTTCCATTGCTTGAAAAGTAAAAATTATTTGTAATTCATTGAATACTTTATGAATAAAAAAAAATGCTACAAGGATCATTTGATGATACAGAATATTAAAAGTATTGTAAAATTATTGGAATGTCATCCAAAACACCTACTCAAAGACATTTTCTCAATTTTTTTCGCAAGAAAAAGAGAATCACAGAATACGGTGGTAAGTTTGAAAATTTCCCTTGAAATAATTCTTGTCGTGGTGTGAAAGAAATGTTTGGCAATGGGGTAAAAAAGAGCAGAGCAGATTTTCACTTATGAAGAGCTTTGGAGCAAGTCAATTTGCTTACTTCCATCTTGGCGGTAAGAGAAATATTGTGCAAAACCATATTGAACCTGAGGATGCTTCGATAACTAAGGACTCAAAATTTTAGGTACCAACTTTTCATTTAGACAACATCAGTACATCGTATAAAGATTATAAAAAATCTGTCGAGATGTGGGGAAAAATGCCTAGAGCTGTCGAAATCTGATATGGATATTATTTGTTCCACCTCAGCAATAACCTTTATAAGAAAAATACTGAGCACTGATCAAACATGACACAAAGTAGTGAATTTGCGAGTACTGATGAAACTTCATCTTAGAGTTTCCGTACATTAATGTGGAAAGATTTCAATTGTTGAGAAATTGGCGATTTTGATCTATTGGCGTCAAGTTTTGGGCACCAATGCCTGCGCGAGGTCGTTTTCCTTTGCATTCCTATACAATGACCATAAAGCAACAGGATTACCGTCAAGAAATTATTCAAGCCAAACATTTGATTATTGCTCCAACTTTCCAATTATTGAAATATCACCTGTAATGTTGTCGACAAAATTGTTGATTATGGCAAGAAAAATCGCAGCCGAACTTTCTCTAACATAAATTCTGAAACGCAACGTTTTACTTACAGATCAAGCATTTGTTACGTCGCTTTTTGGCGCGATTTCAACTGCGACAATTTCCTTTTTTGGTGGGCAAAGGGGATACCAGATGGAATTCGTCGATCCAATGTAGCCAAAGCCTTCTGAAAACCTTTGCAGAGTATTTTGAAAACTGGGAAATTGGCACTAAACATTCTTCTGGTAACCTATTTTCTTCTGATTTAAGCTACTGGCAAACAGATAAAAAAAGTTCTTTGGCATTGGCATCAAGCAAAAGGATCGCCAATTTTTTTCAATTAACGAAATCTTCCTAACCTTCATGTGACCGAAAGTTAATCGAGTGATTTTAATGGTACTTATTCGTTAGCCGTTCGCAAGCGAAAAATTAAAAATCGCCAATGCTACCAAGCTAAGCGAATGACAAATCTGTCAACGGAGAAGTGCGCTCAACGGTAAAAAAATATGGTTGTAAAAGATTTGGCGGAATTCTACAAAATTTAGCGTTCCCTTAGCCGGGAGAAAGCGAAAAATCGACAAATAAAATCGGATAAGTACATTTTAAAATTCTTGTGTAGAAATAAATTTAATTTCGTTTTCGGACGCTTGGTGCAGTTTGTTTCTTTTTACCTTGATTTTCAATTAACTTTTTGTTCTGAGGTCACTGTAAAAATAAGATTTTTCTACGTATTTATATCAATGTTCCAGCAATTGAGAATTTGGTGGCAGAAGCGTCTCGCTTTCATACATAAATACAGACAGTAGAAATCCAAATATAAACAACACACGATTTTTAAGATAAGGAAGGTTTTGTTTGATTACTACGTTGAGTTGGAAACTCAAAGGAAGTCTTCTGGATGAGAGAGTAAATCTTCTTTTGGAACAGCAAGAAATTTTTCACGAAAATCTCTTTCTTTACTGTCACGTGATATCACTTCGTCATGTCCTTGAAGCAATAATTTTTTGTTCTCTCTCTCTCTTATCAATAGTTTAATTCAAACAACCCGGTTATGGGATGTGTTAGTGGATCTTTTAAAATTATCTTATGAGGGTGAAATCTTACCAACTTTCCGCTTCATCTTGGACGCTTGCAATCGTGTCGCTGTTGTGAAGAGAATATTCGAAAAGAGAAATAATTTTTTCTGATATATTTTTATTAGAATTAACTATTTACATTTCGACTATTTACATCTTAAACTGCAACAAAATCAATTTAGAATGTTCCATCAAAAATCAACATTGTCTGTTCGTTCCATCAATTATTATTATTATTATTATTATTTTAATATCGTTCCTCACTTCACTTCAGTTCATTTCATTTCATTGAAACCAAGAGAAGTTTAAAATTAACCTGCAGACGATCGAAAGCTCAGTTGCAAGAATGCAAAACGAATGCAAGAATGCAAAATCCCTACCAGGTGTCTGCTCTAATGTTAGAATACTATCAAAGGGTTTTTTCGGCTAGAAATATTTTGAATAACTCCACAATCTGTAAAATCATGAAAATAATAATGAATGACCGTGGTTGAATTATCGCGACAAAACAATTGCAAGATATAATGAGTCGACAATGAAGAAAGCGGCCTCTTGCAGCTTTTGCTCTCACATCTAATCGGGAATAATCTCTCCACTGGTACACTTCTTCGGAGGGTCTAAAACATTACTCAAAATATCTCTCCACACATTTAAATTCAAAACTTCATTGCTTACACACGAACCTAACATGCATCATTGTTTTGCAGTTCGTGTAAAAGGTGGACCTCCAGCTAATGTGAGAATTGTTACATTCTTCGGAATTTTGTGCATAGTGAGTACAATGCTGATTTACTGTTTATAATAAAAAACTGCACTACTCTAGACAGTAACTTAACTTGACACTGAACGTCACTACGGGCGGAGCCAATAAGAGCTCACAAGCATACAGCGATCTCCTCTAATTCGCCAAGTAGGCTGTGGCGTTTTATCTAGCTCTTTTTTCATAGGCTAACGTCACGCAAACGTCACGATGTTTTTGTCAAGAAACGTTATAGTGTAGTATACAAAGAATTGTTTTCACATTATAATACTGGCATCAGAGGTTCCAGTTTAAAACTGTAAAATGCACAGTAATAAACTGTAAAATTAACAATTTTATAGCTTATTACTGTAAAGCAGCAATTTTACAGTATATTATCACAATTTTGCAGTTTATTGTCACAAAATTTGCAGTATTTTACTGCAAAAACAACAGTATAATACTGGAAGCAGAGGTTTCATTTTAAAACTGTAAAATGCACAGTAATAAACTGTAGAATTAGCAATTTTGCAGTTTATTACTGTAAAGCAGCAATTTTAGTTTATTAGTGTAAAGCAGCAATTTTACAGTTTATTAGTGTAAAATTAGCAGTTTTAGTTCATTACTGTAAAATTAACCATTTTTAGTTTGTTAGTATAAAATTAGCTGCATTATACTGTAAAAACATCTTTTCTTTACAGTGTGGTTTAAAATGAAGCTTTTACTTTTAGCCATATTTTTTTTCAGGGCTCGGGGCTATGGATGTGCATGCAGTGTTACACTCCTTTTTTCTTGACGGGTGAATGCAACCGTTACAAGGCTCCAGGAAAAATATTGCTGTTTACAGGTTCGCTACTCATATCCACTGGGATCGTTGCCGCCTGGGCTGCATCAGGACTACTCAGAGTTGCAATCACGTCGGTAAGGATGTATTTTTATTTACAAAAAGAAAAAAAAAGAATTTATCTACATTTTCCATCGAGTAACCAGGTGAAACAGCCCGGAAGATTTGAACAAATAATGAGAAAAAGCCAACTCCAATAGATGGCAGCATTCATCTTTCTCCATGTTCACAATTTAGGTACTTGGCTGAAGGGGAGGGAAATTTTCCGGTACTTACTTCGCACTAGTCGGTGGGTGTTTTGTGCCAAATGGCTTCAAACTGGAAAATTATTTTTTTTTTCCATCATTTACTTTCCTTTTTAATCTAACACTATTTTGGCCTACTTCCCAAAGTAAACGACTCACTCCACTGTAAAATGTTCTACTGACCTAATCCACAGTGTTTTAGTATTGTTAACTCCGACTATATGGGGCAAATGTCATAGTTTAAATTATTCACCATATACTCAAAGTACTCTATCCCACTCTCCTCGTCTACTTGTACAACTGCTTATATAACCTTTTGTGTAACCCTGTTTTTAATGAGAAAGTCTAAACTGCTAACTTTATTTGATTATATGTTTCAATTATTTTATGTCTTTATGTTATGTGTTGTAAATGTTTTATGCTTCGTGTTACTATTCGTTGTAATTATCGTATGTTTTTATGAAAATTAGATATTGTAATTGTTATAATTGTTTAATAAAAATCCTCGAGGATGCCGTATCAGGATAAATCACAACAATGACAGGTACTGTGGCCCCTCAAGGAGTGAAGTAAAATGAAGTTAACGACTCATTTTGCAACCTTCAAGCAGTTACTTTGTAAGCGGGTAATAGTATCTTTCACTAAAAAATGATTTATTTATTCATCTATTAATAATTATTTGTTTTTATTTTCCTCCTAAGAAGGAGTTTTTTAATTTTCCATTTGGTTGTTCTCATATGTTTTAGTTTCGGTGAATTTTTGGTCACCGATTCCGTACTTGATATTTTACTATTTCGGCTCATAATTCCCCCCTCTCGAGTGGGGAAATTGGACCCATAATTCATTAGGACCATGAGGGAGTGCACTTCACAATGTTTTTTTCTTTAAATTCCATTTTGTTCTTTTTTGCTAATTATATTTTCGTATTGACTCTTTTATTAGCATTATTTGGGGAGGGGGGGGGGTGGAGGGACTCATTTCTAAAATTTTAACCTAATTGAAAGTCCCGTTTTCTTCTAAAATTTTCCAAAGATGAATTATTTAAAGTTTCAAAATCAATCAGAACGGCTGAAATGAAACCTTAATGAATGAAAGCCATATAAGATTCTCTGCAGAAAGTAGATGGTTTAAAGTTATTGCACTTGTGCAGAAATCTTTTCGATATTCACCTGACTTTTCTATTTTACATATGATTTTTTTTAATACTGAAAATTTCAGATTCTAAATTGAATGATATTTATTACATTTCCTTCACTGTCTGTTTATCGGTTTAGCTTCCCTTTGAACAGCATTTTTAAAGAAATAAATTACGAACATTTAACTACTTCATTTGGCAAATGTTTAACTGCAGAATGTTTTTGATGCAGTGATTTCAATAGGTGCATTAAAAAAAAGAAAAACAAAAGAAAAGATAAAAAAGTAAATAAATAAAAACCTTCAAATTTATTCCTAAATAGACCAGCATATTTGAGCTTTTCTAAAAGAGCCCTAACGGGTCGAATTGAAGGGCCAAGAGACAGGGCGAGACACTTTAACAAACAGGTCGAATTTGACCACAAGCGATGCTAGTGATTGCTATTATTTTGCCGTTTTATTCTTGGTCGCCCACTGTATAGTGTTCTCTGTTTATTTTCCTCCTTCGGTCAAACCAAATAGAAAACATTAAAAATGTAGATAGTATACGTATTTCAAGCTTCGCGCGTCGTGTGCGTAGCTAGGCCAAGTTGTTTTCCTTGCGTTAGCACTACGTTAACAGTGAAACAACACTTACAGAGTTCATTTTCGTGAGTACGGGAAGGATGCGAATCGTTGATCTTGATGCGAAATCCTTCCAAACTTCTACTTCTCTTTGTTCGAAAAAAACATTTAAAATTTTAAAACTTTTTCACTTTTTTGATTTAAAGACGGATGAAATTTAAAATTTCTTTTCATTAAAAGTTCTTATTTTGGAATTCGCCTTGAAGAGTTTATATAGTAGCGGAAAAATACAGTAGTAATATGTATATTACTGCTAATTTCACAGTTTATTGCTGTGCAATATGCTTATTACAATTTTAAACTGGAACCTCTTCTGTCGGTATTTTACTTTCAAAACAACAATTTTTTTTGCAGTGTAATGTCAGTTTATCTTAAAAATCAAAAATAATAATAAAAAAAAAACCTTATGAAACTTGATTAAAAAAGAAAGAAAGAAAGAAAAGAATAAAAGAATGAAATAAAAACACGATATTTCAGAGTATGGAGGATTTTAAACATTATGTTTTTGGTCATGTATTAGTACCATCGATGCTTTAATTTAAAACACTTAACCCATTAATGCCTAGCGTCCCTTTTTAGGGACGGTCCAGAAAAGGGCCTGAATTTCCCCAAAATGAACATTTCAACCAAATAATAGTGTTTGATTAGTACCTTGGTATTGTTTCAATTCGTTATTAGCAGATTGCAGTGCATAACCATTGTAAAGTGTGTTCTGTAGCAGTTTTAATGATCTTTATCAAAAATGACATCGTTCACAATCTCAAGAAAAAAAGCTAAGTTTTCAAAGGGTTTCCCAGCTTCCCAGTTTATGTCAACTGCTGATTTTATTTCTTTTTATAAAATGTCTTTTTAAATATCATATCATAAACAGAAAAAAAAATATTAAAAAAGTATGTACCCTCTGGGGTCTATCGTAACTTTTAAGGGACGATTTTTCTTTCCTTAAAAAAAAAATTATTTTTTACATAATATTTTTTTATTATTTTTCCTGTCCATTAAACACTGTTTGTAACCAGTATACAAAATATCTTTGGAAAAAAATGTCAGGCATTAATGGGTTAAAAGTATCAAAGTTCTGGAACCAATGTCGCATTTCTTCTATCAAGCAATTTATTCGCAAGTGAATAATTTATAAAGGAACCAATTCAAAGTTTATTCCACATATTTTGAATAACAGAAACTTTCAGTTTTGGAAATAAAGAATTAAATTAACGAAGCATATCTGAAACATTCACTTAAAACTCTTCTAACAATTTCGAAGAAATTCACATCTAATGTCTAGTCTCTCTCTCAAATTTCAATCCCATTAGAATACACGTATGTTTTGTTTAATTGTTCTCAGACATCTCTAATTATTATCTCTTAAACAAACATATCTTCTCGGAACAAAGTTAATGACACTGAAATTAAAACATAATCCAATATTTTAATCGCCTTTTAGTAAGGAGACCCATTAAAAAACACACCCCGCCGTACTGAATAAAAATGCAGAAGTGCGCCATTTTTATTTTTTCTCTTTGTTTTTACAACTATGTAGTCGAAGTAAAAAAGACAAGAGGATTATGAAAATTCCAAGCGCGAATTCGGTACTTAAAGTAGGGGGGGGGGGGGCTAATCGACTTATATTCCGAACATTTTCTGCAGCCGTAGAGAGCTTTAAATCCTCTTTTCGCATTAAGGAAGAGGAGATTTTAACGCGTACCGATTTCCCCCGCTTTTCATTCTTCGATTATAATTTTTTTTTCTTCTTTCGCTTTGGCAGCACTAAAGTGCATTTTCAAATTTCATTCCTTTGCTTAAGAAAACTGAAGTGACAAGCATTTGGAGGAGCAATTGTTTTCTTTCGCTCTTTTGTTCCAGCTTTAAAATTACGATGCGTAAGGCACTGTATGTATTGTACGCAAACAGTTGAATAAAAAAAAGTTTTTTTTTTTGGTAATGGACTGCAATTTAAATTTTAAATATTTTCACTTGACGAAGACATTTTTTTGTGTTGGCGTAATGACAATTTTCAAAGTACATTTTGATTGCTGTTTGTTTAGTGTTTTAATGCCACAAAAGCATCAAACGGTAATTTGTGCTAAATGAAACTCACTCTGTAGTAGTCAAAACGTTTATTTCAAAAACTAGTCAAGAGACAAGTTCTAAATTTCGAAAAAGCAATTTTACCTTATTAAAAAAAAAAAACGATAAGGAGAAAATATTTAAAGCTGAAATGTATTCATATTTAGATATATTTCTTTCTGTAAAGAGTATTGCAACCACGAATGAATAACTTAAAGGGTTGATATAAGTGTTCTCTTAAAGTTAGAAATCTCGTCTTTGTCTGGTTTTTGAAATAAAATACTCCATTTTTTAGTACAATGAATCCGGGAAAACCTGTCATTTTGGAGTACTTCTGGTTTCCATACGTTTGAGCACACTGGACAGCATAAAACTGGGAATACTAACAAGAAATTTAATAACGTTTAAACAGCATGTTACAAAAACCATGTCACCACTTTATTTCTCCAAACAGTTGTTTTAAAAAAGTGTTACATAATTTGACACCATCTGGTTTAGAGTTAACGAAATTAGCACTGAGTTGGGAATCGTTCAGTTACGTTGAGTCACTAATCTCTAAGTTACCATTGAATTATGAGTTGTTTAACTACCTCTGAGCAAAAAGTCACCAAGTTACCGAGAAATTAGTTCTGTCCTTAAACCAGGCACAGGCAGAACTGCATGAAACAAACCGATAGCCCGGTTATGCCATCCGAAGACTCGTCCATTGAAGGCAATATCTAAGAGCCTATGCTGCTGACTATCGCTGGTGTATTAACCCATTTATGCCCAGTAGCCTAAAAACGGGACGCTTGTTAGTTACTGCATACAAAAACCTGTAATGGGTATATCATTTTACTAAAGCTGTTTTTCACAAGTTAAATAGTCCTTCTTTTTGAGTAAACCAGTTAGAGCCACTATTTGGCCATTAGAGTTTATTTATTGACAGCTATTTTCAGACAAATCAGTCAAGCAACGATCCAGCATGGGTAGCCACAGAAAGTAAATTTTTTTGCGCACTTATTTTTCATAAAATTAAACTATTTTGAAATGATTTGCTTAAAATTGATCACAGATGCTTTCTGTAATGTTACTCTGCACAAGTTAAGTCAAATAAGGTCGTATTTTGCACAAATCTGCAAAATATCCCATAAACAGGACGTTAAATAACTTCATAAATATGGCAACGGCGAACTATTTCAAGCCCAAAATGTATGTTAACTATTCCAAGTAAGAGTTCTAAGCAGATAAAAATTTAAAAAATTGTTAAACTTGTAAAAATTGTAAAACTTGGGCATAAATGGGTTAAAAAACATTTGTTATAAAATAGATGTAAAAGAAAACTGTGGGGTGCACGCCAGATTTTTTTTATATGCAACATGACTGGAGTACTACTGATATTTAGTGTAGTATTTATTTATTTAATGTTAGCCATGCTTTGATTTTAAATTTGTGGCAGAATTGATCGTTGGGGATCAAAACCCGTTAAGTCCCCTTTTTATGAAAATTTAAAAGCTCCTTTAACAATGGCTTGAAGGCAATTGGATCAAAGACTACTATACTAGAAAGCAACTTAACTTGACACTCAACGTCACTACGGGAGAAGCCAATAAGAGCTCACAAGCAGTTAGCGATCTCCTTCGCCAAGTAGGCTGTGACGTTTTATCTAGCTCGTTTTTCATAGGCTAACGTTAAGCAAACGTCACGATGTTTTTGTCAAGAAAGGTTGCAGTCGAGTGTAACTCTGAATAAAAAGTGAATATAAAGTAAGAGTCAAAACCCTTTTAGATCCTTAGTTCCGACTTTGGTACTATGGATTTTGAGAAATGGATATAACTGGTTTTGATTCGAAATGACTCAATTAGGCAAGAGCTGTAGGTACAAACTAAAATAGTTTGTTTCATTCATTAATTTGAAAATATATTGATAATTTATTAATTTCCACATTCATTATTTCATTTATAAATTAATAAATTAATCATTCACATATCCATTAGTTTAATTACCCATTAATAATTTATTTGTTTCACATATTCATTATTTATTCACCATTTATTAATTCATTCACTCATTTACTTAATCATTTATTAATGTTCTTTGTTTATTTATTCATTTATTAATGAATGCATTTATTTATTCATTAATCATTTTTTAAAATTTATTTATACATAAAAAAATAATTCATCAAAATAAATACGTTTAATAATCGATTCGTCTCATCATTTTTTTTTATGGGGGGGGGGGTTCAAGATGGGTCATTCGTTAGTCCTGGCTTTGTGAAATAATAGTGTATATTTTCACACAGGACCACAGAAAGTACTTCTCTAGTCCTGACGTAGGAGGGGCCCACTACACGGGTTTTGGTTTGTCATACGACTACATTAGTTTTCAAAGAAAACGCAGTGCAAATATTTATAGTTTTGCTAGCCGTACTGTAAAATCTTATTAGGAAAAAAAAAAACAAATGGTTGAGTATTAATCAAAAACTATTTTCTTATTGCAGTTGAAACATGCTCTCGCCATAGCCCTCGTCATGGAGGCCACAGCAGGAGCCGCCTCATTTTCGATGCACTCGACGGTGTCTTTTGGGTCTTTGAACGTGAGCCTGCTGGAGGAACTCAAGTCGGTGTACTCGGTGAACGACCGATTCACGTATTCACTGGATAGGCTGCAGACGACCGAAGGGTGTTGTGGGGTTCGCGGACCGTCTGACTGGAGCGAGAGTCGATGGATTGAGCGCTTCAATTCCTCTTTGGACATTCTGCCCATGTCATGCTGTGGTCTGAAAGGAAATTGTACCGAGAGTGGTGCCCACAACGAGAAGGTGAGTGAATGAACACGGTATCACGTAAATCGGGGATGCGAATGCCCATGGAAAATGATCGACTCCGACTTCGTTATCCCAAAATCAGTCCGACACCTACTACACGACTCTGAATCCGCTGTTCTCTCAGAGTTGCAGACCTGGACTGAAAACCACCGACTCCGAATCTTGAAATTTTCAGCCCTTTGACTCTCCACTCCTTTATTTCAAATTAACCTTTATTCTGACTCTGCTGCTCTTGTAGAGTTGTGCACTCGGATGAAAAACTGCGGACTCCGAATCTTGAAACTTTAAACTTTTCGACTCCTGATCCTTTCATTCCAAAATCAGTTTTATTCTGACTCTGCTACTCTGACAGAGTTGCGGAATCAGAGGCAAAACAGTCAACTCCAGATCTTGGAATTTTAAAACCTTTCGACTCCCGACGTCGTGACTCTACTCTACGACTCTGACTCCGATTCCACAGCCCTGCCATTAACACAGGATTAATTAAAAACCTTTGCCTCTTTCTTTGAGAAGGAGCTATGGCCTCACCAAATATTATAATAAGCTATATAGTGATAATGAATAGCATAAAACTTCTGCCCATCTCCATTCTTAGCATAATAAGGGTTTAAAGACACATTGTCCTTTTTCCTTGGCGAGAAAGCTGAGAGTTTTTTCTGAAGATGTGAAACCGTATTTTTTAAAGCCCTTTTCGTGCATTGGGTCTGCTCTGGAAAAAATACAGTTCCATACTGAACCTCTAACCAAGGTGTGTAAAGGGACAGATATACTTGAATATACCACAGAAAAATAGCTCATGAAACAATACAAGACATTCCACTAAAGGGTACACCGATGGTAGCTGGGGGTATTATGGTATTTCTGGAAGTGGTTTACATATTAAGACACATAGTGGCAAATCTGATCATGGTATCAGAAGTTTTTATGGCTGTTCTGTTTTTAGGCCTGAATTTATACCCATTTTATAATACACTTCATTTTACTGACACGTCCAAGCCCACTGAACTAGTCTTCAAGGACATTTGGATTTTATCAGATAGTCGTGCATAGCCGTACAGCATCTCAGGGTTGCCACAGGAAAAATGTCACAAAAAAGTAGCAAAAGTCGCCTAAAAGTACTAAAAAAGTTGCCTTGAAAATAAAAAAAAGTTGCAAAAAAGTAGCCATGAAAAAAAAAAAAAAAAATTTGCAAAGAAGCTGAATAGAAACATGTGACAAGCTAAACTGAATATGAGTAATGCTTTAAAACAAGTTCAAAAAATGAACAGGTTTTGAACTGATGCATTAAATTAAAGATAGAAATGACGGAAAAAAAAGCAGTACAATCGAGGTTATTTACTTTACAAGACTGCTAGCATTCAAAAGAAAAAAAAATATACTCATATAAATACAGAAAATTTATTCCGAAAATCCATGTTTTTGGTTTTTTACAGAAAAATGATTCTATCAAAGTATTTTCCTTTTGTTCACTAAGCAATTTAATTTATTTTCTTCATCTTCATGCTCTCTTTCCCTATTCCTCAACTTTATACTGCCTTCTAACATACCCTGAGCTATTCTAATACTTTCAGTGTCTTTTGCTTCAATAGCTGATTTTAGCCTCTGGTTTGCCTATTTAAAAAGTACATCAGCTGATTTTTGAGTGTCCTTTCTCTCTCTATTTACTAGTTTGACTTTTTCTTCTAACTTTTTAACAGATCTCTTCAAACTTGACAGCTTTTCTTTTTCTATTTTTCAACTTTTCTTCATTTTCTTTTCTAATCTCACATTTGCTCTTCCTTCTTTTTCTTCTAGTCTTCAAGGTAGAACTGGTATGATTTGCGTGCACCAAAAGCTAAATTTAAAAGTTCTTTATCAATTTGGAATTGTGTAACTGTAGAATAACGCTTCAGAGCATCATATAATAAGCCTGTCATTTAATACACATTCCGACATCAAATCTTCCGAAAGAACTCTCCTGGATATCGAAAACCCCCCTCTCTACTTCTCTATTACCATGAGACTAAATTTGACTAAAAATGAATGTTACTTGCTCTGACGAAAATTATTAAAATTTGTATGGCTTAGATGGATTATAATTCTATTAACTTGACTAGAGAAAATATCCAATGAGCATACGCTGTGCCGCTTTTACCATTAAAATCTGGCTTATTTGGGACTCTGTTTCTGAAGAGGCTCAAGCACAATTCTTTGCTTTTTTATGCATCCCAATTCAGTTGTTCATCTACTTAGCTGTCACGTGCTGTTTTTGACTCAAATAGAAATTTTGCAGGATAAACGGGCGAATCGTCAGTTCGAGCCGTTTTTACAGTTCCTTCATCCTTAAGAAATATAATTTTTCTTGGAATTTTTGATCGATACGGATGTCTGAATTTGCTCTCTCCACGAAGTAAAAAACAATGTACTACTATACTAAGACCGATTAAATTAACAAAGTGCGTTCACTTTCAAATTTCGATTTTCAAACTGTTTCATCTTCTTTACACGAGAACTAGAGATTTTAAGATTTTAATTATTCATTGAGCGCCCTCTGCACTTTATGGTTGAAGAAAAAAGTCACATCTTACCTCTACCAATCACATTTCACGAGATATTTGCATAAAATCTAACTTTTGTCTAAACTTTTGCAGCAATAAAAAAAAAATGTCTTTTGCAATTTCCGATTTTCGTTTCGGTTATATTTTACAAAACTGCAGACACATATTTGGGACCATATTGTCTACCTGCAGTAGAAATTTGAAAGCATTTCGCTGAATAGTTTTCTTTTTATTCATATATTTGCCATTTATCTGAAGTATTGCATCGCACTGTAGCTGCCCTGTGCCCAGTCGAGGTTGCTGCAAAGATCTGCAATGTATAAGGTTTCAGTTTCCGGAAAAGCTCAAACATCGGTAATGTACGAAGTATGCAAATCAGTTCCATACAAGATCGACTTTCGTTTTTGTATCACTTAAGCCAAGCCAAACTTGTTGACTGGATGCAGTGGATTGGTGCAGCCCATAACGTCTATTTAGGGAAGGTTTTATTCTTGAAATGGAAATGATTTAAAACCATGGGTGACAGAAAATCTCCAGGTGTTTCGAAATAAAACTAACATTGGGGGAAAAAGTCTCCAAAAAAGCAGACTCAGTGAAAAAAAGTAGCTTTTTGGCCTGTTTTTGCATAAAAAAGTAGCTAAAGTCGCCTTGTGTGCAAAAAAGTAGCATTTAAGTATCCTGTGGCAACCCTGCATCTCTCTCTTTGGGGAACGGGGGGGGGGGGATATGACAAGCTGGAATATACTGGAACTCATGATTAGTCTTTCTAATAGACACTATAAATTTCTATGGGTCACCTCTCACGTTGGCAATGAATTGCCGATAGACAAACCAAACTGCATCCTGCATGGCAATACATGCTTGACTTTCAGGGAAATCTCCTCAATTAAAGTAGGAATCCTCCTTAATTAAAGAAAATAAACGTATTCTGCAGAGTCCAGCCTGATCATCCTGACTTACTTTAAAAAGACCTCGATGATCACCAACTCAAGATTTCGTGTAAAAGGCAGACAGCTCTCTCGTGCTTTTTGAGCGGCCACACCAAATCCTTTACTTTTCATCAGGGGGAAACTCTTTCCATAGTGTCATTGGTGCAGGGTCAATCAAGCTTCCCTTTGCCATATAATTACACGTTTGAATTGAATGTTTATGAGATTTTAAAGGATCCGCACTTGTTCTTGGATTTTTTAAAAGAGATTTTTAGTTTTATGGAGATGATGTATCTTCGCTCCACCATTTGGAATTAGAAACAACAACAGCAATGCAAAATCGATTCATTCGTAGTTTGGAGACCATGAAAACTCCCCAGAGAGCTACATCTCAATGATCTACGATTAATGAAAGAGTTTTTTCATCAGTTTACGTGGGAAGACGCTTAAAATATCCTTTGCGCATATAGAGGAACAACTACATTGGAGGCATGAATGCAGCAAAGGGCTGATTGTACTGGTATTTTACTTGAAATGGACTTCATACGTTTCTCTCGCATTTTTTTCGCGCCATAGTTCATAAAATTGTAGTTCTTTCTGGATTTTTATGTGTTCCAACTCTAACTATCTCCAACAAGCTAGCATTGCGGAGTTTAACTATTGTTCAATAGCACAGCTTATATACTTTTCAAGCTGATTTTATTTCCCACGGCAACCACAAAGTACGTCGTTGGCGTTTTTGTTGCGATGGCTTTCTTTACGAAATGGCGGTTATCTTTTTGTTATTTCCCTCCGTAGTACAAGCAACAAATTGCTCTCCTTTGGGTGAATGTACTTCCTCTCAATGGAATGAATGACAGTTAATAATCAAGAGTGTTTATAGTGTATAAAATCAGTTACGTTTTGAGAAAAATAAGGACAAAAACTTGATCACTGTCACAAGACATCCAGCAGAAACTTGAAGAATAGTATAATTATTTGTAGCTATATCGAATGTAAGCTGTGGAGAGCCTAGTGGTCACGGCATTGAGCTCTGGCCCATCACTAAGTTGAAGTTACGGAGTAGAAAGAAGGAGAGAAATGTTCTACGGATGCGCTAGTTTGAAAGTGGCAACAAATTCTCACCGCCGTCAGAGGACGCTACTCGACAATCCCTCCCTATTTCCTAAAGGAATCAATGTAAATGATACTGAATCTGTCATCTTTTTAAATGCTGCTATGGGAAAGAAAATATTTTTTTTCAACTGGATTTTGGTGTAAATCTTCAACTGGCATTATGAATTAAATATGATTTTCATCCCACGAAAATAGGTGCCGTATTCTTTGAAAAATGGGTTTAATCGAATGCACTTACCAACTTGCTAAATCTGACATATACGCGACATTTTCTTTGCATTGTACGATGTTATTTTTGCTAAGAATTAGTTCTCTAAATTGTTGATAAATTAAGCATGTGACAAAAAATTAATTATGTCAGTACTTAATTTTTTATTAATTAAATATATTTAGTAGACAAAATAATTATTAGTTTGAATATATTTCGTTCATAATGTAAATTGATGGTTTTCACCAAATACCAATTGAAAAAAAAATATTCTTGCCTACAGTAGTCTTTAAAAAATGAGATTCTGTCAGATTTGGCAAGTGTATTTGATTAAAACTATTTCTCAAAGAATACGGCACCTATTTTCGTGGGATGAAAATCATATTTAATTCAGAATGTCAATGGAAGATTTACACCAAAATCCAGTTGGAAAAAAAAATATTTTCTTTCCCATAGCAGCATTTAAAAAGATGACCGATTCAGTATCATTTACATTGATTCCTTTAGGAAATAGGGAGGGATTGTCGAGTATCGTCCTCTGGCGGCGGTGAGAATTCGTTGCCACTTTTAAATATCAGAGATTTAGCTCTTCCCCTTTAATCTCCTTGGTTGAAGCATTTCATAAATTATAGAGTAAAAATATTTAGTAAATTATGTATTTCCGTGGCATTGGGACATCGGAACCGTAATATAAGGAAGCAACAAGAAAGTTATTGTTGAGAAAAAGGATACAACTTGTTAACGGCAACCCTAACACTCATAAAAATATCTCTATCTTATAGGACTGCATCTCCGACCACTTGTTGCTGTGCTATTTGGAACAGTTTCAGTAAACGCCACCTAGAAATTTGCTCTCTAATTTAGAACCTACTCTGTAACGCAGTTACTTGCAACTTATTAAAATAAGCAGTTGTAACGGGGTACGTGTAGAACGAGTAGCTGCAATGTTATAGAAAATGTCTTCTTTCTCGCAAATATGCTTTTACCGTAGCATTTGGAGGCCAAAAGGCAGCAAAGAATGTTTTCCATTTGGAATTTAAAAAAAAAAAAAGAAACAGAAAGAAACCTGAAACTTTTCTCACTGTCACGTGACATGCATTCATATTTCCCTCAGAACCATCTTTCTCCTATTAAAATCTGTTCGCGTCTGTCTATCCACCCATCTTAAGCTTGAACTCCTCAAAATCCGCTAGGAGTTGAGACTCGATCGAGATGCTTTAGGAACCGAAATGCAGCTATGAAGCACCAAGAAGCTAAGGGGCGAAGGTTCCAACATTAAAAATTAGGACTAATGCAGATGGTAGAACTAACTGTTATCTCTTTGTTGCTAGCTGTGGTGCTAGTTTTGATAGCAGGTGCTGCTATACAGTTTGATTTGGAAGAACTTTTCAAGAAAAGCCTATCTAACTTTTGCACGCGTTTTACTCAAGTCTTTACAAATTCCACTTACATCCTTTTGCTTTCACTGCCTTTCATGATTTCAGTCATTATTTCCCTTCTATGCTCTTCTTTCAAGTCATTGGCACTCATCTTGGACCATAAATCATTGCATACATTAAATTAAACCTAACATAGCAGTTTTCTAAACATATTAAAATATTGAAGAATTTGCCGTTCTGAAAACCAACGAAAAAAAACACGATAGAAGAAATAAAATAAGATTTTTTAAATACAATGCATTTATTCAAAAGTACAGTCCAGGTTTGTCAAATTCTGTATCAGTAATGCAGTAAAGGTTAAAATTTTTGATGAATAAGTGACACTATTTACATTAAGCTAGTAGAATAAGTCTTTTAATTTATGAAGCATTTTCAATAAGCATACTTCATATGTTACTCAAAGACGATGACTAAATCATTAACTGAAATCGTAAGTAAAGTAGTATGCAGCGCGTTGTCTTAAAATAGTTTAAGTAAAAGGTATGTCAAATAAAATGAGTCACAGAAATTTTACCGTAGTTTCTACATGAACTTCATTGTTTTAAGAACTGAACCATGATTAAATAAAACTTTAAAACGAATTTAAAATTAAAATTTTAAGTAATTAGTTTTTAAATTAGAAAAAACTCAAAGAAAGAAACTATAGCTATGTAGTGCCGATTTGTTTTGATTTTTATCTTGATCATACTTAAAATCTTAACCATATTTCTTAAGTTTTTTCTCGTTTAAACCAGATAGAAATGAATCAATCTCAAATATATATATATACCACACTCGGTTATATAATTACCTATCAGCACAAATTAAATATTAGTGCCCAATCAAATTATAACTAACAACTGTCACCAAGTCACCCCGGTAGAAGGGGTGAATTTGAGAGTTTAGTTGTTCTAATAAAAATAATGGGGAAACAACACAGTACAAAGATGACACCAAAAAACTTTATTCTAACATAAAGAATAAGTAAAGAAATACACATGAAATGTGTTTTGTAAAAACAATTTAACAAAAATAATAAAATAACTTAAAAATTATAAAATATATTTCGAATGTTATTCTTTGGTAATAACAGTACCTTTTATTTCAGGCTTTAGAATTTTAAATTGAAAGTAATCCTAACCTTTTTCATTCACATTTATAACTTGAAAAAAAGTAAAGTTGCAGATTTTTTTGGGTGGATTTATACTGCACAAAACTGTTGCGGGATAAAGTATGCGGCATTAGGATCTAAAGACCATTTCCAACTTCTCTCCCACTGTTTTATCACTGAAACAATAAATCACCAACTTGTTTCTTGATGAGCTTTGTTAGAACGTTATTTTGGTACATCATGACAGAATAATTTCTAACTGAAAAACCTGTTAGTACATTCTTTAGTTATCAGTTATTAGTAGCAAATAGTTCTTAATTTACGTTGCTTGTTCCTTCTAAAAGTTTTTATTTGGGATCAGAAATCTGTTCATATAAAAATAGTACACCACTGGCTTTATGACACTTTTCTTGTCACATTGTCACTCGAACAACCTTTGACACTTTTTTTATGTGTTTTTAACGTTAAAACAAAGCAGTACATTTAAGTTTTCAAACATTAAATCTGTACTTCAGAGCCAGACTAACAACCCATCTATGCCCAGTAGCCTAAAAACGGGACGCTTGTTAGTTACTGCATACAAAAATATGTAATGGGTATATCATTTTCCTCTAAAGCTGTTTTTCACAAGTTACATAGTCCTTCTTCTTGAGGAAACCAGTTAGAACTACTAGTTGGAGATCAGAGTTCATTTATTGACAGCTATTTTCGGACAAATCAGCCAAGCAACGATCCAGCATGTGTAGCCACAGAAAGTAATTTTTTTTGTGAACTTATTTTTCATAAAACAAAACTATTTTAAAGTGATTGCTTAAAATTAATCACAGATGGCTTCTGTAATGTTACTTTGCAAAAGTAAAGTCAAGTAAGGTCGTATTTTGCTCACATATCTGCAAAATATCCCATAAATAGGACGTTAGATAACTAAATAAATATGGCAACGGCGAACTATTGTAAGCCTAAAATGTATGTAAACCATTCCAAGAAAGTGTTTTAAGCAGATAAAATTGAAAAAAATTGTTAAAAAAAACTTGGGCATAAATGGGTTAAATACTGCTTCATCCATGACAGTTAGCCTAGAAGTACTAGTAATATCTAAATACATTGCAGCATTTATATGGCACCCTACACAACCGATCCTAACCCAGTAAACAGGCACAATTTTTTACTAAGTGGAAAAAATCACGTCGTCACAATGTCAGTCCGACCAGTAATAAAATATAAATTTTCAATCTACACAACAAGCAGTGAACTTTCTTCTTTTATTACCTTCCAATCTTCACACAATTTGAAACGCAATTCATGGAGTCATAACTATTACAAGAGCTGTATTCTACTAGAAATGAAGAAAGTCATTCCAAAAATGAAAACTTTAACATGTTCTATCATCAGAAAAATAACACTTAAGATTAAGATATTTTATTTCATAGGAATTTTTAAGACACAATATGTCAAACTTTCACTTCACCTAGAGTAGAATAAATAACTAAAAAACCCAAAAATAGAAGTAGAGCTTTAGGATCAATGTTTAAAGCAGCTAGTTTTCAGATCTTAATCATTCACGAATTCCTTCGAAATATTTCTGCATCGTATATCAAATAATTAAAAAGAAACAGTGTGTAGCTTACATTTGCTACGTGTATTGTATTAAACATTTAAGATATTGTTTAAGCAAATTTTTGCATCATTGTGGGAAAGAGAACTGCACAAACTAATTTTCATGGCTCCTACTGCAACCGACATGAGATGAAAATTTTTAGTCAACATGTTTAGACAGATTTTTATCCTTCCATTTCAATTTTGAATGCAGTTTATATAAGTTCAAAACATGCAATGTATTTATAAGCAATTGCAACAGAAATGTGAAAACTTTTTTTTTCATGTGTTGCACAATACGATTTGCAAGTAACATTTTAACATGGTGCTGTCGTGCTTTCTTTGTTTTGCCAAATATGTTACCTGTTTTGATGAAATGGAATCTTTGAGAGGATATACAAACATAGAATTATTGGCACTCAGAAGTTTCAAACACGATTTCTCAAATGATTAAACATTTGCAAATTATTTCAGGATCTTTTTATACAAAGTACATTTAATAAGGAGATAATGTGAATGACTCACATACATAATGCTATTTTTCGCTTTCCTTGCCGAGAATCTTGTCCTAGTTGAACTTTGTTTTACAGCCCCAGATACAGAGTTAACTTTACGTTTTACTTTTATATTCACTGAACAATTTATTAAATGAGTTCAATTCTGGGCTTAAGACCACATGTGAATACAGTAACACAATATCAACAAACAGGAGTTAGAAATGCTAGCAGTTAAAGCTACAGTTTGTTAATAGAATGAAAGAATAAATTTCCGTCAATCAAAGGCTCATGATAATCATCTACAATAGTAATGAAAGTTTTTAGGGCAGGAAGGGAGAAAAATATCGTATCTATGAGTTCTTTTTCTTTGAAAAGTGTGGACGTAATATTTGTAACTATTTCTATTTCTATTTTCTATTCTAGAAGTCAATAAACTTCGACACACATGAGGACTGCGTACTATGCGCCTTGCCTCCACAGATAGTACAATACAGATTTTTTTTTTTTTTATTGAAGGAAAGAATTTACATCACAGAGAAGGAAGTTACACCCAGGGCTAAGGCGGGAAATATTTGTAACATTTTAATCCTTTTTAAAAAGATAATTCACATATTTTTTCCCCCAGAAGCCATCAGCTTCAACATACATGAGGACTGCGTGCTATGCGCCTTGCCTCCTGACAAACACAGGACAGAAAAACGGCACAGAGAGGATGAAATAACATCCATGGGCAAGGCGGGGTTCGAACCCGCGACCACTTGCCTACGAGGAGACCCACGTGGCCCCCATAATTCACATATACAATGAGATATAGAACGCATAATTTTACAATTCCTCATCTCACTTGAAATTAAGCTTGAAATAATACATTACTGCTAGTGCATTTTAAATACTAACTCCTACTCAAAACTGTTACATGAATATTAAACATGGTTTTGATACTATTTTATCATGTTTCCATACCTATAAATACAGCCTTGTGTTTCTAAGGCACAACTTTAGGACAGCCATTACATTTCCTTAATTTAAAATAAAGTTATCTTGATATATTCATAAGGCCTTTCATGTGCTTTCAAAGAATAAACTAGACTTCAAGTAACATAATCCAACAGCAAACACGCCGAGGGAACGGGTTCGAATCCCGACAAGAGGCATGGATGTCATGAGTCGATTTAGCACTGCTTCTGATCATGTTCAAGCGTTCCAACTATACAATGGTAATTTCAGGCTTGGCCTGGTTAGCTAAGTATTTTACATTCTTACATGCTTGGGTCTCTATATGCAGGGGTTTTTGTAAATCCATTGTTAGGGTTGGATTTCTGTAGCGTGCACACAGTAATGGACCTGATTTAGCCTTGCTAGTCTCCGGGAATGCGCAACAACAAATGAGTATTTTGCTCGAAATCAAAAGATCCAGTGCCCTCTGTGGCTCTGTGATAGAAGCTTCGTTTCGTATGACAGAGGTTAAGGGTTTGATTCCCACCTGGGTGTTACTTTCTTCTTTGTGTTGAATATCTTTCTTGTGTTGGTCCAGAGGCAAAGGCGCGTGGTTCGCAGTCATCCATGTATGTGAAATTGGCTAGCTTCTGGTATAAATAAATCGGAGTAAGAGTAATAATAATAATAATAATGGTAATAGTAAAAAGATCCCATGAGTGCAGCGCTGTATAGTCGCTACTTTGAGCAGAGAGGAGATCGAGTGATAGTTGCGACGTTTCTTGTGATCATCATCATCATGATGTTGCTCAACGGGATATTACCTGGCTTTCTCCTACTCAATTTGGATGCATAAAGGTTAGCCTTGAAAGTCCTCTGAGAAGGCGGCTTTCTTTCAAGATGATCTGCACAAAAGTGAACAGATTAAAATAGCCCGTTGAGCCATAGAACAAACTAACAAACTAATTTTCAAACCACTTAAATAATGATGTAAAAATATTCATAAATACTTTCATGTCTGATCGAACACAAGTACTGTTGTATACTTTATAAAACTAAATCTGCTGTTGTAATGCAATACATTTTTTTATTTTTATAAAAGTTTTTTAAAAAGTTAACTTCTGAATTTGAAGATTTTATCTAAATTAATTTGAAGCTCAGTCATTTCAATGATGATAATACTTCTAAAAGTAACAATATAAAAAATTTAAAAAAATGAAATAAAAATAAATAATTTACAGTAACTTTTTTTCGAAATTTAGTTGTAAAAGTAATTTAAGCTATTGATAACATTCAGGTTTACAGAACAACAGAAAGTTTAACTTTATCTGATACAAAACGAGATTTTTCTACGCCATTTTTTAATTGGTGAAATTTTAATCAAATTTTCTCTTAAAACATTTCAGTTTCAGGAAACGAAAGGTATGAAATAGCACTCTTGACTATCTCTCAGTGAATCCAGTATCAACTCAATCACAGGGGGTCTCAGTGGCCGAGCGGTCTAAGGCGTGTATAGCCGATAACTCTGAGACGGTGGGTTCGACTCCCACCCTCGCTCCGGATGCACTTTCCTTCCTTTGCGATGTAACTCTTTCATACATTGTCTGTATAAGATATATGTAATAAAAATCATATGTAACGGAGGCAAAACACTAGATTGTAGTCCTCATCAAAAACCTGGGCATATAGCCCCAAACGAAACGAAACGAACTCAACCACAGAGCTAGTTTTCAACTAGAGAGCATGCTTCGTTATCCAGAAGTAGAAACTGGGGTCTCAGTGGCCGAGCGGTCTAAGGCGTGTAGCCGATAACTCTGAGACGGTGGGTTCGACTCCCACCCTCGCTCCGGATGTACTTTCCTTCCTTTGTGATGTAACTCTTTCATACATTGTCTGTATAAGATATATGTAATAAAAATCATGTGTAACGGAGGCAAGACACTAGATTGTAGTCCTCATCAAAAACCTGGGCATATAGCCCAAACGAAACGAAACGAAACGAAGTAGAAACTGGCTGTCAACACAAGATAGAAGTGGGTGTAAAATGGTCAGTTAAAACGCGGAAAAGAAATTATGTTTTGCATCCTTCTCGTCACATCATGGTGAAGTAAAAGCACATGTTTAAGGCAGGAATTCAAGAGAAACACGGACGATCGCAACTCACCAATGCAATCGCAAATTCCCAAATTTGGATACGTTGCAATCGCTACGAGATGCGATTCTGATGTAATTGGCTTCCAGTAGCGATTGCAATTTGCGATCGCCTCGAAGCGATTGCAGTGGTGTTTCACTTGAATTCGGCCCTTAGTTTGCACTCTTTAGACCGTTGTGTTCGCCAGTACGGACAAAATATGAACGTAGCGCTCTCTAATTTAATTCTAGCTCTTTGATGTCAGTACAGAATGAGAAAGAAATTAGCGTAGGTTTCTAGAGTTACTTTTAAAATAAGTTACAAGTGACTTTTCATGTAAGTTAGTGGCATAACAAAGTAGTATCCATGTTTAAATTTAAATCTATCTCCTGAAATACAATCTTTTGCAGTGTTGATTTTCCTGCAAATGTTTTTCACAAAACCTCCAATTCTTCGAAGTCAAGTTATTATGACTTAAACCTCTGTCATCCTAAACTAAGGCCCCTATATAGACGAGCCGAAGCGTCAAGATTAAGTTTGACCACTTTGGATCCAGCACGTGTTCGAGTGTTTGTCTGTTCTGGCAAGGCATCGCATTTTGGTAATTTCTCACTGTGAGCAATTATTAGTGGCAAGTGGATTTGGCAAAGTTTAGCAATGCGCCAAAACTTTTTTCTGGTAACCCTACTCCACAACAATGAAAAATTGAAAGTAAAAGTAATTGAATTGGATCCAAAGTGGTGAAACTTAATCTTGATGCGGCGGCCTGTCTATATAGCGGCTCTATCCTGAACTAGAGCCGCTATATAGACAGGCCGACGCATCAAGATTAAGTTTCACCACTTTGGATCCAATTCCTTAACTTTTACTTTCAAATTTTCATTGTTGCGGAGTAGGGTTACCAGAAAAAAGTTTTGGCACATTGCTAAGCTTTGCCAAATCCACGTGCCGCTAATATTTGCTCACAGTGAAAAATTACCAAAACGCGATTACTGGCCAGAAAAGACAACCACCCAAACACAATAACACGCGCTGGATCCAAAGTGGTGAAACTTAATCTTGATGCGCCGGCTCGTATATATAGGGGCCTTATCCTGAACCAATTCAAAGATATCTTGAAGAAGTTAAGGTTTGAAGATATTTTAAAAAAGTGGGAAATAGTTTTTTCTTTTTTTCAATTGAAGCCTTGAAAGAAAGGGAGGCGTAGCCAAGTTAAACATGAAAATTGTACAAGTATTTTTAGATGCTTAAGCGCAGCTTATGAGGATGCAGAATTAAATTCTAGTACATTCAGACCCGTCATTTAGGGAAGGGGTAGCGGAAGAGAGGTCAATTGACCCCCCAAACTTTGAGAAGTCAAGGTATTTACGTTTAAGTGGCTGTGGTTATTGTTGTTTTCTGCTGAAATTCGCATTATGTTTGCATCCTTTGACCCTCCCCTCCCCCTGGAAAAATATAAATAACGGGTAAATTGTTCTTTCAAAAATATACATATTAAAAAATAAAAGATTCTGTGTTCTATTTTTTTTATTTAAAAATTTGCCATTTCACTATAGTGCAGAAAACAATTGGACATCTTAATTTTGGATATTTTATTAATTTCTAGAGAAATACATACTTAGTTGTTCTATTACTGCGTTTATATAAAGGGCATCTTTCACGTCACTGTTTATAAAAAACTAAATTACATGTGTTTTAGGGTAAGAAATTGGGAGAAAAAAAAACTGCCTTCTCTCATCATACTTCATCGTAGAAAGCTAAAAATGTGTTGCTAATTTAAATAATCTGGTATGGACCTCACACACTACTTCTTTTTACGTGTAAATTTCTTAGTAGTTGCCTTAAGTGTTAAAAAAAGTGCTTGGAGTGAGCAAGGTAATATTTCAAATATGTACTCCTCTAATCTGCCACGAAACAATGCAAAAAAATGTTTTACAATGGTTATTTTTCTAAATATTGCTGATTTTAATATCATTCAGTGACTTTTTCGCAAAATATCGCCAAGTTGAACTCAAATTCAAAAAATAATTTTTTCGCCAAATTTGTCGCCAATTTGGCGAGATGTCGCCAAGTTGGCGTCAAACGACATATCGCCAAGTGGTCGCGCCAATTCATATCACTTGAGTCTGCATTAAAATTATCACTGATTTACCCCAAAAAAGGGGTAAAACACCCCCTTGGGAACATTTGAATGCAACCACAAGGGGAGGTGCACAACTAGACCATCCTCAGAGTCTACATACCAAGCTAGAAGCTTCTACGGCAGATAGTTTTTGAGTTATGCAACACACATGCGCACATTCGTACACACAGACGTCACGAGAAAACTCGTCGTAATTAACTCGGGGGTGGTTGAAAAGGATTTTTCGGCTGCTTATATGTTGGTAGGTACATATGCACGTGCTGACAGGTCGAAAAAACTACTGAACATTCATTCGGGGGTGAGCAAAATCAAAATTTAGACTCAAATTTGAGTGATTTTTTTTTCGCGATCACAATACTTCCTTTACTACGTAAAAGGAAGTAAAAAAGTTTGCATGCAGCGTACAACAATCGAGGCAGTTTGGCGAGTTTGCAGTTTTCTCCCCAAGAAAATTTTCCAAACTTTCAGAAAATTTGACGACATAAAAGAGAAAAATACTAATGAAATGTTTAATACAAGTGGAGGGGAATGATAGGCAAATTGTAGTTAAGTAACTCATCAATTTTGAAATGAATAATCTGAAAATTTGTTTTGAAAATTACAGTTCATAAAGAACAAACAATTCATTTAATAATAAATCTTTCGTTGAAGTATTTCGTTTGGCAGCAATTTTGTAACTTGGGAAAAATGGGGTAGAGTGAAAAATGAAATAGTTTTCTAATAAAACACATTTCTTATTTTATTATTAAAAACATTTTTCATCAGATGAATGAGTAAACTAAAGAATAAATGAATCAGTAATGCAGAAATAAACGATTAAATAAAAAAATGAATAAATTAAATTAATAGTATATGCGAAAAAATAAATAAGTGTATAATATAGTGAATGAAGGAATGTAAATGAATGAATGCGCAAGTGATTAAACAAATGAATGAATAAATAAACAAAATGAACTATTTCAATTTGGCCTATTTGGAGAGAATCACTCTTTTTTTATGTACTGTAGTTTTCAAAGCAAATTCAAAATGTGTTTAATTTGAAAAAGTCACGTGTTTCTAATTATATCACTTTGCTTCACATTAACCTACTTCAAAATTTTACCAAGAGAGAGAGAGAGAGAGATAAACTAAAACTCATCTTTCTACTCCTCCAGGGATGCGGGGCGGCCGCCACCGACTGCGTGACCCGGATGCTGCGCCGCGCCGCCACCTGCGCCTTCGTCTGCCTGGCGATGCACGTGACCACGTACTCGGTCCTCTGCTTCCTGGAGAAGAGGGCCTGAGGGGGGCAAGGGGCCGCTGCTGTCGTCTGCCACGTGCCCTTATCAGTTCTCCGTCCAGATCTCCATCCGAGCTCAGCCTGGACACGAGAATGATAAGGATGCGAGGAGACTTGCCCTCTCCGAACCAGCCAATCACACACCCAATGCGTCAAGAAACCAACCAATCACGCATCCGGATCTGTGGAAGAAGAGACAACAGCCGACTGGTTAATGAAGATGGATTTTTTTTTACAGGAGACTACCACTCTAGTTATTTTGTTCATATACGCGGCGCCACTGAAATCCAGCTGGTTGTAGTTTTAGTGGCGCCACCTATGAGATAGATAACTAACTAGAGCGATTTATCACCTGCTACATAACATGAAATGAATACTAGTCAGGAACATTTTATTATTCAAGAATACTTCACGTTTTCACATCATTTGCATTCATGAACATAGAGTAAACATAAATAAGATGCATATGAAATGTACCATTTGTTTTTCTGTGAAAGATTATATGTGAATAAATTCTACCTTACTGGAAATATTTCTTAACCTTATTACTGACTTTGTTTAATCGAAATTCTACTTTAGGTTAAGATTCAAATCCGAAATTCGCAAAGAAAAAAAAACAGAGTAATAGTTAGTTGCAGATATTAAAAATAGGGCAATATTTCGAAAAACAAATTTTAAGTGTTGCACATAAAATAAAAAGAGGACCTTATATATACTTAAAAATAGTTTCCCTCCTCTCCTAGAATTGAATTGATAAAGGGACTATTATCGCTGAACATTAGGAAAATTTCCCAGCGATCGTTTCTTCTGCATTTGAAATTTAAGTATGCATATAAAATACCATTTGTACACTGTAGTACACAACGACTTGTCTATGAACCGCTCAAGTCGTAGAGTGGAGAGTCCTGGGTTATACGATATTTTTCCCGCTAATGCTTTCTTACTTTTCACAATTTTCTGTAAGACTTGTTTACCCTTATTACGTTTAATCAGTACTAAAATAAATTACTTTAAACTAAAATATTGTTTCATGTAAATCACAACACTGTTCTAATAATGCACGTTAACATATTTAACAGTTGGTGCAATAATAATAGAGCTCAATGGTTTGTGAAATATGATGCAATTTTTATCGATCCAAGTCTCAAAGTCGATTAAGTCTCAAAACCGTTGTCCAAGGATCTATTCCTTCATAGAAAATTGGTACTTCAAATTGTTTATTAGGCACATGCCTATTAGTTACTTGAATGGAATAATAACTTTCAGGCAAAGAAAGCTTTAGTCGTTTTAATCCTTTTCCCTCACAAAATGATCATTTCCGTATCGACATCTAGCGATTTGTCAGTTGTCAAGCAGATACACTTCCCGGATGACTGATTAGGCTATTAAAGCTTAAAAGAAAACTAGGACAATGAACTGACAATGTGCAACTGCAAATTAAAGGCATTGAGTCATGTTCAAACTAATGTTTGATTTTTATACAAGGCCGCTCGAGTCAAGGCGGACCCGATATCAGCTTCATTGCCGCCCCTGACCCATAACCAAGACCAACCTATAGCTTTACCCTCTATAATCTGCACCACAGTAGGTTAGAGTATTTACTTATTCATTTATTTATTTATTATATCAGTTGCTTATTCATTTACTAATCACTTATTTGGATTCCTTTTTAGTTCATTTATTCATTCACTTATTTTTTTATTCATTCACTATTTCACTCCCTTTTTTTCTATAGATTAATTAATTTGTATATTTATTCATTTGTTTCTTGCTTCATTATTCAATCGTTCATTCGTTTATTAATGCATTCATTTGATGTAAAATATTTTAAATAATCATATAGAAAATATATCATTGAAAAATACTTATATTTCACTTTGCTCTATACATTTTTAAAAAATAAAAATCCCCCCCCTTACTTCATTTTATTATTATTTTTTATAAGTACAAATTTACAGCTAAAAACTAAAAATATTATTTTAATACCAGTATCATTTTTCTTTTGTATACACTGTAATTTTCATAATGAAAATGATATTCGGTCACTTTGAAAAACTTAAATTAACTAGTTCGCTTTCTTCCACATTCCCCTACCCGAAAAGGCTTTTGCACTCAAAATTAAACTGCTTCAGCACTAATAGTTATTATTTTTGGGCAATTCCATATTAGCTAACTCATCATTTGCTGCACAAAACACTGAACAAAGCAGGGTTGCCTTTTTGCCGGCAGAAACTGGTTATAACCGGTCAAAACTAAAAAACTATCTTTAATAACCTTAATAATTACAAGTTTGATCAGGTGAAATAAAAATATAACTTCATTTCATCACCTAAAAACTTGGTATACAAGTAATACACTTAAAAATTTAATGTAAAAGTTGAATTACAACACTGAAATTTTTGAAGCAAAGTAAAATTTATCATCATTGAAATTGCTATGCATTATAAATTTCAACCCTGTAATCTTGTAACTTACAAACTTTTTAGTTTTTTTTTTTTTTTTTGTAAATATATTTTATTTACATTAAATGTATCGGATAGACTATCAAATATCCATATGAAACAAATACTTAATCTTAGCTTTTGTTTTTACGTATTAATCTCTGCAAATCAAAAGCTTGTCATATTACTCTTGACATAACTGAATAAAGCTACTTTCAAATAGCTTCTTGCCTGTTTCTTGACAACAATGCCAACAAGATATGCTGGGCTTGAAAGAATCATTGCAAATTTCTTATTGGTGCACAATAAATTGAGAAATTGTTTAGGTTTTGAAACTGCATCCGAACTTATGTAATGCTATAGCTACTTCAGAGTGCAAACAATGTAACATTTGATTTAGAATGGCAAAAATATTGCAAATAAATTGCACTCTGGTGAACACTTAATATTTTTTCCTGTGTATATTATATGCCAGTAATTATTTAAAAGCTATTTTCTGGGTTTCTGCCAAAAAAGTGGCAGAAAGGGGTTTCTACCAGTGGTTTTTACCGCCTCGGCATTACAGTAATTTTACAGTAATAAACTGTAAAAGTTCTAATTTTACAGTAGTAAACTGTAAATTAATAATTTACAGTAATAAACTGTAAAACTGCTAGTTTCACAGTTAATTACTGTGCATTTTTATGGGCATCGGGTTTATGTCAGGCAAGATGGAACAGAACGCAAAATGCTTGCTGAGTAGGTCTCAAAAAACTACCATTACGAATAAGCTGCACTGTTAAAAATGAATGTTGTTTTTACAGTATAATACAGCCAATTTAAAGGTAATAAACTGTAGTTTTGTTAATTTTACACTAATAAACTGTAAAATTGCTATTTTTACAGTAATAAATTGTAAAATAGCTAGTTTTACAGTTTATTACTGCGATTTTACAGTTTTAAACTGAAACGTCTGCTTTCAGTATTGTACTGTAAAAACAACTTATTTTTTGCAGAGTAGAAGTAAAGTTCACTTTTTTCATAAAACTCATACAACAAAACAAGGATCTAATATATTCGGGGTCTTTATCAGAGCCAATGAGGGGCCATGTCAGCCTAGTTGGAAACAAGTGACTCGGTCATTTGGGGACCCTGGTATGGATTCAGAGTAGTGTCATTTTTATACGCTTGATGAGAGGAAGGACAAACTTTTAAGAGCCCGCCGTTGCTTTCGGAAGCCCTAGTCTTTTTAGGGTATTTTTAGTTACACAAGGGCGGATCCAGAACCTTTTGAGGGGGGGGGGGCGAATGATTTTTATTTTTTAGTACAGATATAAAAATACTTTAAACGTGAAGACAAGCTTCGGATGTAAAATATTATGATCGGTACGAACAAGATCAACTACAAACCCGTTCTGTATTTGTTTAGATCAGTGATTCCCAACTTGGGGGCGATTGGCTCCTCAGGGGGAGATAGGGGGGCGATGGGTATTTAGAAGAGAAAACAGTAGCAATAGAAAACGAAATTGTCAATAAAAACGAAACCGGTTGTTCAGAGTTCGGACAATTAATCCCAAGTTAAGAAAGAAACAAATTAACCTGTTAACCGGGGAATTAGCTATTGCTCAACTCGTTTCACAATGGGGACTTTTTTTTCGCAGCGATAAGTAATATCACACCTCAAATAATAAAAGAATATCGTTTTTAACTTATGATTTTTATTTATTTCGATAAAATATTTTATATTTTTAGCCATTATTTGTAGAAAATAAAAAGTACTTAAATCATAAATTAATTACTAATAAAAAAATATAAAACACTGAAATTCACAATAAGAATATTCAAATCAGAAAGTTAATAATAACATGTAAGATACTGAAATGCAGACTAAAATGAATCCAAATTGTGGCAGCTCGAAGGATCATGCAGCGCCCGTTTTCTCGTTAATAGTGCTCAAGTTACAGATTACAAGAACATGAAAATTCATGACGCATCGACAATATGATGGCATATATATAACCACTCTAAGATTTAATAGATAAGAACAACGTAGAACGTGATGCGTTCAATTTCTTACGATTAATTTCCATGACGAAAAATTTCGTCATGCCCATTGCTGTAGGCTTTTATGTATGACGAAATATTTTGTCATACCCAGTTAACAGGTTAAAGTTCAAGAGCTTCATCCTTGCACCTCGGATGAACCTTGGGAAGTATTTTGTCATTCACTGACAATTTTATGAATTTTCAGATTTTTAATGTATTTTCCTTTAAATTTTAAGTTCCAATGAGTTTAATTCCGTCAGGTAGCAGTGTAGAAACGAAAATAATTTCTTGAAAAATATACTTCTGTTTTCTGATAAGTACGTCGATGATCTTAGTTAAATGTTACCCTTCAAATGCAGTTTGCCTTGTATTAAAGAAAAAAAATAAAGGTATTTTTTAATATTTTTAGTTTAAAAGTGATTGGTTATAATTGCTTTATTGCGTACATTTTACTTCAAATTAAAGTTAGCATATTTTCAATGATATCGATGGTCAATTACGCCAAATTTATGGTTTTTTCGAGGAAGAAGGGGGGGGGGGGGCAATAGGTGTCAGTCAGCGGCTTGAAGGGGGTGATGAGCTCAAAAAGGTTGGGAAACACTGCTTTAGATGGAAAGTAAATTATGCTCTGACATCAGCATAAATTAAACTCAGAAGCTGAAATACTAATTTAGATGAATTAAAGCAAAATGTACATTCATTCTTAGGTAATCTCCAGTAATTTTTTAATACACTTTTAAACAATATTTCCCTCTGTCACTTATGTTAGTTATCATAGTAAGAATTGCAATAAAAAATGTAGTAGTTATATTTCTAATGAGAGCATACATTCAGGAGTGCGCCGATGGGGTTGCGAGATCCTTTTTCGGAAAATTTTGTCGGACGACGCGGCAAATTTCGAGACAGTAGTAAAGTGAAGTAGTAAAGTGCAGTAGCAAAGTTGTGATTAGGAATTTCATTCAGTAAGTTGAGAAATTTTCCCCTTGGAATGTTTAAGATTGGAGAACCCCTGCATGAATTACATTTGTACTTACCTGTAATCTTTTTGAAGGCGATTCAATGGACGTTGATAATGATCCAGTAGATAAAAGTGGCTCATTTGATGTTGACGTTTTGCTACGTTTCCCTGTTTTTAGCCATAGTTATCCATAGCTCCATAGTTATAATCGCATAAATAAGAAATTGTAACAACCAAAATTGGAGCGCTGTTCAGTTCTGCTTACTCAAAAGGAATGAAATGGTATTTATTTTTGTTGTATCATATAGGTGGCGTCGCTCCATGACGGGCGTCAAGGAATCGGTGACTCGGAATGTATGAATTCAAAAGCGTTTGATCCCCCCCTTCCCCCTTTATCATTTGCATTTTTATCCGTTGAGATTTTTTTTTTCTAGGCGTTGTCTTGAAGCTTTTTGTTTCATTTTCAAGCCGAATTTCAGACCCAACAGGAAAAGAAAAAAAAGTAGAATAAATTACTTATTCCTAGAAAGGTAACCAACCTACCGAAAGAATTTTGCAAATATTCTTCAGTATTTTTTTTACATTTTAGTCAGTGTTCGATTTTTCTTCTTTTTTTTTTTAAATTCTTCCTTTCTTTCCCTCTTTTTTTTTTTTGGCTCAAGGGGGGGGGGCGATCGCCCCCCTTGTAGTTACGTTACAACTGATCTGTCTGTTCTGGCCCTTTTGTTACAGAATATGGTTAAAATTTGGTATGGGTGCAATAAGCGAATCTCCTTTACAGCTCGAGAACTAACTCTAAAATTTCAAACTTATGAAATTGAAAATAACTAAATAAAACTATCAAATCCTTTTTAAATTTTCGACGGTTACTATATTCATAAAATGTAGATTGATATGAAGAAAGGTCCCTCCTCCCTCCCAGAATGACTATCACTAAATTATTAAGCGTCAACTGGAGCACTGCAACTGATGTTTGTTTTTTGCCCATTTGTCGATAATTTTTATCAGTTTTATTCAGTGTTTTAAGTTTTGCTCAGAAAATATTGTACACCACTAAGAATCAGCCGAAAATAAAATGAATCCAGCTACGATATTTAGTAGTTTTGACATTTAAAACTTTACTTTTCAAATGATCAAGCAATTCGCTGATAAAGTCTCTAACTACGTTTTGATGAAAATGAAAAGGAGTTTCATTTATTTCCCTTTAACCAAAGGTGAAAAACCATCCATATTTTTTTAAAAATCCAACTTACTCCATCAGCGAAAGCAAAAACATTCAAATTAGAGTTTCCAGATTTAGCCAATAGTTATTTTGATGGAATAATTAAATTGAATCATTAGGGGATTTTTCAAATTGCTATAAATTCTTGGATTAAAACTCTTTCATCATTCAAGGAAAACATAACATCAAAACAGCATTTTAAACTGCAAAATTTACAATTTAAATAACATTTACAGTGCAAAGTAACTTATCGCTCTATACTGTATCTGTGTGAACGAAATCAGTGTTTTTTTCTTCATCCATAAATGGTCCAATAATTCCAAAAGGAAGAAAAAAAAAGTTGAGGAGGGGAAAAAAAGATTAGAGTCTGTTCGCTTATTTTTTTCAAAACCCAAAAAAATAAAATAAGTAAATAAAAATAAATAAATAAATAAAAAATAAATAAAATAAATAAAAAAATGCAATGCTCACTTTTTTTTTTACATTCTACTTATTCAAAGGTAAGCCTTTTAGTATTCATGGCATTCTAGTGAGCGATCCATAAAAAAGAATAAGTGATATTTCTTACGGTGAACGCATATGGAACGAGTTTTTCTCGGAAAGTAATGTGGTCAAATAAATAAAATGGATGAGATATGATACAATAAATTACTAATTTGCAACGCAAATTCTGAAGAAGCGTCGGAGTTTCGGGATACTTGTTTGAAAAACCTTTTGGAATGGGCAAGCTTTTATGAAATACTGTAACAGAGGATCAAGCTTATCTTGCTTAAAATGTTGAAATATAATTTATGTTTTCTAAAGTTTTCCATAGCTTAAATTATTACATTATGCTGGCTGTAATGAACGGAGATCTTGCTTCTACTGTTGAAATAAATATTTAATGTTTTAATTCTCAAGTGCTTTTTATCAATTCCGACGTTTCTTTAGTTCTATATTCTCATTGATATTTTTTTCAAAGCAGACCAGACATTGACAACAACATTTGCTGACGGCTTATCAGGCCGTTTCTGAAATTCTCGACGCAATTTTTTTTCTTTTTTTTTTTTTTTTTTTTTTTTCCAGGAAGTGAAAATAAAGATTAGGATTTCAGCGATTTCTTTCTTTATTTTGGTTAAAAAGAAATAACAGCTGAAATATTTTCATCTCTAAAAGCTTTTATACCAGAAAACATAAATAATACCATACTAAAACTTTTTAAAACTCACAGAAATTTAGTAGAATACTGATATGCTATGTGTGTGTTCAGCAATTTAATCGGTTCAAAATAATAAATGTCTGAGAAATAAATTAGGGACTTAAATTCAGTATTTAATCAACCATCTAAAGTGATTAATTTTGCTGATCTAAAGTGAAAAAAATAATTTATATAGACATATAATTCAAAACATAGTTGCGAAGTTTCGAGGTTTGAAACATTTTTTTAGGTAAAAACATCCAATATATTTGACGTTTAAGAATATGTTTCCATCGAGCTACATTTTATTTTTTAGTTTTAGGAACCTTTTTTTTCTTTTGCCTTTTTTCAACCCTTTTGGAGAAAGCTACTGATGCACAGGGTGCGACATATCAACCCTCGTATTTGGAAAGGGTGCTGTGGGGGTTGTGGTGAGGATATGGTAGCAGAAGTGATATCGAAAGATAGCAGTATAGTTGCGATTCTACAGCACCGTTTACTGACCTAAAGGAATATGACCACAGCATTGGTCATATTCCTTTAGGTCAGTAAACGGTGTCTTTTTTAGTCACTTTTTAATTTAGCTCACTGAAAGTTTTGTTTTTTTTAGTACATTTTTCCTGTCGCTTCGCGATGGGAAATTTATTTAAAAGCAGATTGCTTATCGTCAGATAGTTGGGAATCGAACGCTCAATTAAGAATAAATAAAATAATTTTAGATTGCTCAAAAGCTATTGCACGATTTATCTTTTCTTTTAGAAAAAGAAGAAAAGCGAGTCATATAATCCAAGTTTAAATATTTCGTTCGTATTTTCTACTTTGGAGTTTTTATTCTTTTTCCAATAAATTGTGAGCAACACAAATTCAATTCTTCAAGCAGGATTAAACTCTACAGTTCCAAAGTACTATTTGTTCACGTTTTAACTGTTTGAGAAAGGTTTTAAGTGCTGTGAGCTACTAGACACTTATGAAAAAAGAAACGAGATTAAAAAACCTACGAAATTTCGTAAACAGAATACATTACACAAACAATGCAGAGTTTTGTATTTTACTCCCCAAATCTTTTACAGGAGTCAAGGGAAAATAGTAACATATTTCTGTTAGATAAATATTTCGAAAGGCTATGAGAATCTAATTTTGTACACCAACTGCATATTTTTTATTTCTTTTTGCAGTAAATGCTTAAAAGGGGGAAAACCACTATTATTTATAAAAACAATCCATAGAGAGATTTTAACTATAAATAAAATTTTAAGACCGCTAAGTAGTTAGGGTTGGAATTGCCACACTTTAAGAAGTCCAAAAAGAAAATTTATCCCGTAATAATCCAACCATTAGGAAAGGAAATGCAGTTAAAATCATTTTTAAATGTATTCACTGCAACCAATTAAAATATTTAGCTCCGACCAGAGCTGAATTCACTACAATGAACTATAGAAAGTTGCGGTTCAAAAAGCAAAGTTCTAAATGAGTTACGAAAAGACTAAAGGGTATTTCTACGTTTGAACCCGTTTTGAAATGCTGATGCCCTGATTTGAAATGCAGTGAAAATTATTTTAAAATGTATTCACTGCAACCAATTAAAATTTTTAGCTCCGACCAGAACTGAATTTACTACAATGAACTATAGAAAGGTGCGGCTCAAAAAGCAAAGTTCTAAATGAGATACGAAAAGACTAAAGAATATTTCTACGTTCGAACCGAATGAAGATATTAACAGACGATCCTTGAGAACTCTTTGGTTCGCGGATCGAGATTGGGAACGTGAAGGGGATGTTCCGAAGGCGGGAATATCGATTCTGGAAGATGGGGATTCCAGCGCATTCCTTTCTCCTGGAATGAGGAAGCTCGACGCCATTTTCCGACCGTTTTCTGCCATTCCGCGAATAAGGTTGTGGTTGCAGTTAAGAAACAGAAAAGGCTTTAACGGAATGCCGACAAGTGCGTAAAGGCTGATTTTATACCGTACAAAACCACAACATTTTAAAATATTTATTAAGGTTTCGGAGTAATTTAAAAACAAAAAAATTGATAAATTTCTTTAACTAAAAACTAAATTTTAGAATCAATGAAAGCTGTGAACTGAAATTTTTAATAACTTCTTTCATTTCAACGAACAAGAAAGAAATACTGATTGTTGGGAACATCAGCAAGAAGTACTAATAAATTTATCTTCGGAAGAGAATGAAACTATACACTTAAAACGTAGAATTATTATTTTTTCTTGATCATCAAATATGGTTGGGTTAAAAATGAATAATAAATGCAACATTTAAGACTATTTGAAATTATTCCTTTTCCTTTTTTTTCCACGCCTTAAAGTTAGTATTTGGACGATTCAAAATATTTTATAGAAGAACAAAAAAAAAAAAGGATGCATACAGCTCTCATTTTTTTCCTAACTGGGAAATTTTAGGAACGAATTTCCATGAACAGTTAGAAATGTTATTCGATAAGTTTATTAAAATATTTCTTTTTTTTTTCACTGTACTAAACTAAGATGGTATTAGAAATACTATAAAAAAATTACAACTTCAAACAAAATTAAGCACATCTGAATGCACTGTACGCTTAGATTGATCACATACCTTGGTTGCACGGCGGATTCCAGGAGCATCACCACCGCCCTTACCTGATATTCGTCATCAGTTGTCAGGTTGCCTACTGAGCTGAGATGTCGTCTGTCTTCTACGGTCACAGTCAGCCCAGCCTGAGGAAAAGCCGCGGGAGACTCCAGGCTCGGGGGTAGGAGGCCGCCATTGATGCTGCTGGGCTTTTCCGGGAAAAATCATTGAGCTCTAATACTATTTGGTATTATAGCTCAATGGGAAAAATACGGAAGAGAGGAAGAGGAGCTCATCCCGGATGAAGAAGAGCCGCGCCATCTTGGACGGGTCGGACCAAAAGGGGGGTGGGGGCCCGGACCCAGAGGGGGGTGCTCCAAGGGGGGACCACCCCCGGGAGGCGAGAGACACCCCTGCGATCCGGGAGGGATGCAGACGATAGAAGAGAGCCGTCCGGCAACCGCGGTTACCGCATCCTCGCTGGCGCATGCGCCGATCCCCCTGCTGCAGTCGAAGGGACGATCGATGATCTCGCTCCTCCTCGTCATCCCCTCCCCCGGCCCGAGTGGGATCGCCCATCAACCTGTTGGTCTCTCCCGGAGCATAGATATGAATAGGTTTACTAGATCGCTGATAACCTCCAGTCTGAATGGGGAGCAGTGTAACCCAGAAATCTCGCCAACTGTTCCCTTTGTTAGGCTCAGTTACTGCTTTTAGCATTAGAGTTTACGAGGATACTTACAATTTTTAAAAATTAATTAAAAGTAACTGATTCGTCCTCAATTTTTAAATGAGCGGCTTTTAACTGAGTTAGTCTACCGAACATATACTTCATCAAACAAAATCATTTTCTCTTTTTATGAAATAGAAGAATTAAAATTTGGTTATTTTTCGTCAACCTTACCGCCAAGAATCAGGATGGCCCAGAAGCAGCAGCAAAAATCACAACACCGACGCAAGAGCGATAATCTTACTTATTTGGACTAACGCTCTACCCCATTCGCTCGCCAAGAGCATTCAAGTTTCTACCATTGGATCCTCTCTCCGGTTCTTTTACTTGAGCTCTCTGGTCTCTCTCCGGAGGAGGAAGGAGTGGGAGGAGAGATCCCCGGATGGAGATCATCCGATCGGTTGCGTGGGGGGAGGGGGAGTGATGGAACTTTTGACGGAAATCAACTTCCGGGTGTGACCCAGTCTTGGAACCTTTTGAATGGCTTCAGGAATGCCCAGTGTCGTTATCTCGCCCAGAGAAAGGTTTTCAGACCGAATTCTTCGGTTGGCGCTAATGATCGCTATGGCGTAATGATTTCTGGTTCAGGGCGGGGAAATGTACGATCTCTCTCTTTTCATGGTGGGACGGACATTCCCGAATAGTTTTTTAAATACAAATTACAGTAACCGGGGAAAAAAGGGAAATCTTCTAGAGAGAGAATACGCAATATTAGTTAATTTATCGCCTACAATTATGTTTCTTTGTTTCAACAATTTTAACTACATTTATAAGGCTTGCAGTTGCTTTATTGCTTAATAGGATGAAACTAATTTAGTTATTTAACCCATTAATAGCTAGCGTCCCTTTTTAGGGACGGTCCAAAAAGTGTGTCTGAATTTTCCAAAAATGAACATTTGAACGAAATAATAGTGTTCAAAAAAACTTTGGTATTGTTTCAATTGATTATTAACAGATTGCAGCACATAACCATTGTAAAGTGTGTTCTGCAGCCGTTTTATTATGATCTTTATCAAGAATTACATCGTTCACAATCTCAAGAACAAAAAGCTAGGTTTTTAAAATTATTCCCAGCTTCCCAGTTTATATTAATTGCTGCTTTTATTTCTTCTTATAAATGTCTTTTTAAATGTTATATCGTCGGCAGAAACACATTTTAGTAAAAAAAGTATGTACCCTCTGGTGCCTAGCGTCCATTTTTAAGTACGATTTTTCTTTTTTTATTAAAAAAATTAATTTTTACATGATATTGTTTTAACTATTTTTCCTGTTCATTAAACGCTGTTTGTAACCAGTATACAAAATATCTTTGAAAAAAAAAAGTCAGGCATTAATGCGTTCGCGTTTATCAGTTCTTCCTCTCTTTTGGACCAGTATCTCAGATTTGATGAAGATATCGAATGATACGATTCCATCCTCAACACATGGTAGCAGCAGTAGATTCATGAAATTATAAAGATGGTAGAACACCAGAGTTGTTTTATAATACACAAAAACTGCAACAGAGCTGTACCCATACAAAAGTCGCAAAATTTTTAGAACCGAGAAAATCTTTTAGCCCTCAGACGTATTATTTTTCAGTTTCTTCACATTGCTATTTTCGTTGCTTTTACTGAACTAGTCTTTGAGGCGACCTGGCGCCCGGGTTTTGCCGAACCCTGTGTATGACAGATGTACTAAAAGGAAGGATTTACAGCTGTAAGAGAAGTAAATTTAATTCCGTGTGGGTGATGAAAGGAGTTAAACACCAAGACAGCAATTGCAATGTGTTACTCAGATGCCGAGGCTCAAAAATTGAAATTCATTTACTTTTTCCGTTATTCCACTAGTTAAGTGTCAACAATACTTTTTTTTTAAATCCCAATTTAGTCTTTTTTTATCGTTTGGTTTTTCTCGTGAAAGCAATTTTTGTTTAGCAATTAAAAATAATTGTGCGTATTTTAAGCGTGTGTTGTAATTTAATATTTTGAAGAAAAAAGTATTATTTACAAAAAAAATAGATAAAAGAAAAAAAAAAACTAACACGATACAAAAAGCGATATTTCTGATGAATAATGATGACATAGTCGCATTCGATCACAAAATTCTAATGAGATCAAGCTGAAATAAGTAAGAAGTTACCTGTTTAATAAAAAATTGTATTCAGGATTGCTACAAATGTAGAAGTGAATCCTAGATCAATTTTTCTTTTCTTTTTTCGTTTTTTCTCTCTTCCTTTCGTTTTCAGTCTATCTATTTTCTTTTTCCCCACCTTTTCTTTTCTTTTTATTGGGAGGAGACTTTATCTCTCTCGCCTCTCCCCCCTTTTTCTTAATAAATGTAATAACTGCTTTGAGCCACAACAAGGCAAAAAAAAAATGCTATTGACAAAGTTCTTGCTTGTTCTTGTGTAAAATAATTAATTGAATCCAAGTATGAGCAACGTTCCATCCCCCCCCCCCCCCCACTTTTCTGAGAGACTAAAGAGGGGCAAAGTTCAAATGCATTGACTTTTGAAGCAAGCTGAAAAACTCTTAGTGGTATTCCCTCTTAAAATATTTTTCAAATAATTATTTTTTCTAGGGATTTGCTTTTGTAATTTTTTTACTTGTATTACGGTATAAAACCAGAGTATTCGACTCAATCGTTTGGTTCTCATGCTTGAAAAAAAATCACGCAGTAAAATATATATAAAGAAAAATTTTTAAAAAATCTTAGAAACATCGCATGCTGTTTTCGAGTTGCAACGCAAATCTTCAGTAAAGAAACTTCCGGTATTCTTTAAATGTTTTCAAATTACATTTACAATTAAAATTTAGAATAAAAATTAAATTAATTATGTTTATCACGTAGCATTAATATTTATTTATTTTTCTGGGGAATATCCATGACCATTGTTTATCACTGTGTTAAGAAGTGTTGAATAAAGAAGGGGGTGCATCGCTACAATGACTTTTTTAGAGGCCCAATTTCGCAGTTTAGAACGATTAAAAAATGTAGGTGTAATACTTAATCTTCTTACCTGTGAGTTTACTGCAGCGTTTTTACAGGTATTAAGTTCTTGGTTTGATTCCTTAAAACATCACAAATCAAAAAAATAAAAAGAAAATGAAGAAGAGATATGCATATTCATAATCAATCCAGACTAAGTCGGTATTTTGTTACTACAACATATCTTGAGGTTTCTTTTTTCCGGGATACTTTTGCCACCAGCGAAATCATTGCTACTCTCAACTAAACTTTTCTTCCTACGCATCTCAGAAAAGCTAGATCATCAACTCACACATCCTTTCATATACAGAGCTATGACCTTGAAACAAACATGGCATTACTGATACATTTGAAAGTAGAGATATTCAATCATCTCAGAAAAACGAGATCATCATTGCACATCCTTTCATTTCCAAAACTACGAGTATGACCTTAAAACCAAGAGGACATTATTGAAAAATTTAAATGTAGATATGTTCAAACATTTCAGAAAAACTAGATCATCACTGCACATCCTTTCATTTACACAGCTATGAATTTAAAAACAACGGGGCATTATTGATATATTTAAACGTAGACATATTCAAACATCTCAGAAAAAGATCGTCACTACACATCCTTTCATTTACAAAATTATGACCTTAAAACCAATTAGGCATTATTGATACATTTGAACGTAGAGATATTTAAACGGTCTCAGAAAAACTAGATCATTATTGCACATTCTTCCATTGACGAAACTATGACCTTAAAACCAATAGGGCATCATTGATGTTTTTGAATGTAGATATATTCAAACATTTCGGAAAAAGTAGATAATCATTGCACTTCTTTTTAAATTACAAAACTACTTCAAACCGATAGGGCATTATTGGTATATGTGAAAGTAGAGATATTCAAACCTGAGCTTGAGACTTAATCCTGCCGAAAGACAGTGAGGCCCTCAAATCCGCGAGTAATCTTCAAAGTATCTGGATGGCATTAGAGGGCAGTTTCACAGAGTCAATCTAATGAACGCTTCTCAATTACGCGCGGAGCTGAGAGTCAAAAGGAAATGACATCAATGGAAAGCAATTGCCACTTCCTAATTAAAAATGGCTGACCTGATAGCAGGCGACCTAATGTGAAAATTTTCGAAATGAGAATCCTGTTTGAAAGAAATAGATTAAAATCGACCAAGGTGTTTCTTAATGGAAATCTTGCACATTATGAACACTATACTGTGAAAAATAAATGTTATTTTTACAGTATTATACAGCTCGTTTTATGGTAATAAACTGTAAAAATTGCTGATTTTACAGTACTGAACTGTAAAATTACTAATTTAACAGTAATAAACTGTAAAATTGCTAATTTTACAGTTTGAAACTGGAACCTCTGCTGTCAGTATTAAACTGTTGATTTTACAGTACAATGCAGCTGAATTTTACGGCAATAAACTGCAAAATAGCTAACTTTACAGTAAGAAACTGTAAAATTGCTAGTTTTACAGTTTAGTACTGTGCATTTTACAGTTTTAAATTGGAGCCCCGGCTGCTAATATTATACTGTAAAAACAACAGTTCATTTTTTGCAGTTTAGTTACGGCTAAGAAAATGATGAATTTTGCTACGCATCTGAATTTTTCGCTGAATTTGATCGTGAAAGATGCAAAATATGTAACACGTACTGAATGTACTCTAAGTTCAAATCCTAACTTTTTATTGGTTCTAAATGTCTTTTCTTGTATTACTACAAATTTTTGTTTTATTATTTTATACATTTCTTGAAATCTTTTTCGAACGATATTATTTCATTTTTAATAGAAGTTTTCGTAAGCTGTATCATTTTTGTGGATTTTTTGTGGGTCTAGGAAAGAAGTAATCCTATTTCTCCACTTTCTGAACATTTTTGTTTTGTTTTAAGAAAGAAACTAACTTTTTTAGCTGTTTCTCCCGATGAGTGAAGACTTTAGCACAAAGAACATTTTAAACAAAAGTAGGGGAATGTGGGGCAAAGTGAAATGGTAAAATATTTTCACAGTTTGCAGCGCCACCTATCTAGCAATATTTTAACTAAGTTCCCAGACATATATTTGATTCCTGTCAAAAAATTAAGTAGCTCCAATGATCAACGAGAAAATTATACAAACCATTTTCAAAATTTGATACCTCTATTGAAATATTCGTGGTTTTTCAAAATTATTTCTTGTTATTATAAAAGAATAAAAATTTTGTAATGATCATTCAAACTATTAATTGAGATCTACTTATGTCCAGTGCTGTCCTTATTTAGTTTAGATTAGGCATTTTTTAATTTTAAATGTTTAATGTAATTTGTCAAGTGCACGAGGGAAAAAGAGGATGGGGCAAAGTGAAATAGCTCATTTCGTCTACTTATTCATTCATTTATTAAATCACGTAATTATTTCTACATGAATTAATTTATTTACATTCTTTTACTTATTTATTTACTTATTTACTTAGTTTCTTATTGATTCTCTATTTTATTCACTCATTTATTTTTCTTCACATATTTATTCATTTATTCATTTACTAGCGAAAATGCCCGGCGTTGCCTGGGTCAGTAATAATATTGAGAAACAATTTATATACTCACCTTTGTTTTTTTTCCTGAACTGAAAGAACTCAGAACACACCGTTTAGCGATTTTTAAAATGTCGCCAAATTTTTGCGTAACTGTTTTGGGATACCTAGGATAATTTTGCTCCCCTACTTACTTTATGAAGACTGTCACTAATTTTTGTCACAGAGAAATAGTTGTCAAATACTGAGATACTATTGCTGACCATAAAATGACGTTAAAAGTTTTTGTCCTAAATGATTTCGAAAGTAATAGGGAACATTTAGCAGTTATTTATGCAAAAATACAAATTAGTGGTAATTTTAGTCTTGTTTAAGGGTTTTATTAATTTAGTATGTGGATTACTTTTCTTTTTGACATAATTTTAAAAAGGTTTTTAATGGATACATACGGATTCGGCAAACAAAAGAAAAAAAAAAAACTGAACTTTTCAAATGTGGGAGTATTATATCGATGATTGATATTTTGCTGCAGTCGATAAATATCAGACAATAATCGTTTTATTTTGGTTACGTCGTGTAAAAAGTAAAGTATTATTACGTAGTCTTCGGCACAAAAACTGGCGTCAGTTGAAAAAATCGCCGAGAATCTCAGTTATTAAAATCTTGCAGCAAATTTGGCAAAATTCCTGTTCAATCGGATAGGTAAGGAGCTGCCCTATTATAAGTACCCAGAGAAAGTGACCAATCAAAGCAAACAAATTTAAGAAATACCGTTAAGTTGTATTTAAAGCTCCATTATTGGAAAATAATGAACCTAATCCATTTATTAGTTGCCAATCTCTTATAGCGGTTACGTTACCGATACTCTAAAACACATATTTACAAAAATTTGAGAAAATAATTGACGCCGTGAACAATCTACAAATGTTTTAAAATACAAATCATAGTAAAAGCTCGTTCAAGAGCTGGCGCATTCGTTTCCAATGTCTATGTAAAAACCTTTATATTAACCATGAAGCTGAAAAAAAAAAAAAAAACTTTTTGATTTGACTTGAGAAAAGCCTTGAACATTTAATGCGAAAAGCGGAAATGATGTACGCAATTCTAGCTATCGACAGGGAGTTGAGATGATGCACTAAATACTGAATTACTTTGCTGGAAGGTTTCGCGGATTTATGCGAAAAATGTACCTTAAATTGGAATGAAAAAAGCGCTACCAATTAAACTTTTTCGAATATCGTTACAAATTATAGCCTATGTGTTATTCTGATGTATAAGCTACATTATGGTAAAAGTTTCATTAAAATCCATTCAGTACTTTTTGCGTGAAAGAGGAACAAACATACATCCATACATCCATCCATCCATCCATACATCCATCCATACAAACTTTCGCATATACAATAGTAGTAAGATTTACTTACTCGTTTATTTTTCACTAGCGGTACCCGCACGGCTTTGCCCGTGGTATAAAATTAAAAGTTCATTTGTAAAATAATTGATATAGCAGAAAAAATGCTCTATTTTAGTTTTATTCAACTATAATTCCTTCAAAGTGATATAAAGATCTGATATGGACCCCACACTACTTAATTTTACGTGTAAATTTCTTAGTAGATGCCTTAAGTGCTAAAATAGTGCTTGGAGTGAGCAAGATAACAATTCAAACATTTGTATCCCTAGTTTGCTACGAAACAATGCAAAAAAATGTTTTACAATGATTAATCTCCTAAATATCATCGATTTTAACATCATTCAGTGGATTTTTCGCAAAATATCGCCAACAGTGCCAAATTGAACCTAAATAAAAAAACAAAAATTTTTTTCGCCAATTTGGCGTCAAATACTTGGCGATCAAAAGCTTGGCGATATATCGCCAAGTGGTCGCGCCAATTCATATCACTTTTGTTAACCAATTCATATCACCTTGCATTGAAAACACTGATTTACCCGATAAATGGGGTAAAACACCCCCTTGGAACATTCGAATGCAACCCCAAAGGAGATGGACAAAAATAAGCCAAAAGAGAAAATAAAAACAATTTTGTTTATAACAGAAACCAACAGAAATCTTACCAAAGTTTAAAAGAAGAAGAAAGTTTTCTTTCCTAGCTTAAAAAACAACACAATACATTTTCCAAAATAAAACACTTAAAAAAAACGATGCAATATCGCAATTGATACGATATTTCGTTAATCTGTGCTTTAGGTACCCTTTTCTCGCTAAATGAACGATAGGCGCGCCAAGCGTGGTAACCCTAGCTATTTTGCGTAGTTGACTTTTTGAAAACGCGCCAAGCAGGGTCCCAAAGCATCTTCACCGGGAAAAAGACAGGGTTGCCAGAGAATTGGAACAAAAAAATACTACGCCTCCTCTAAAAAAATATTACAAAATACTACTGTTTCCAAAAGTTGCCAAAATCAATGTCGCTAAACTGCGAAATCTATGAAAATGAAAAAAAAAAAAAAAAAATCCGCCAAATCTTTTAAGCCATTAGTATATTGGAAAATTGGAAACAGGGTTGCCGTTGGGCCGAAAAAATACTACCGTAGCATCAAAAATACTACGTCTGGCCGTAGCCTACGAAGGTTGACGCTGGCAACCCTGGAAAAAGAACGAAACAAAAATAAGTATGAACACGTAACCATAGTAACAACATGAAAAGTTGATTTCCGTTGATAAAATAATTCATTTTATCTCTCTTTTCAAACAAATTTTATTCTAGAGCTCAACCATTTTAGAATCGTTTGGCTTGCTTTACTGAAGGTAAGCCTTGAATTTCGGGATTCTAAAAACAATTGTTACAGCTCTCCTGATGATCGTAGAAACTTCGAAAAAACTTCATTTTGTGCAGAAAATTTCAAGCTTTTGAATGACATAAGACTTGAAAATGTGTGTGAAATATTTCTTCCCTATTTTATCGAATTTCCGCTAAGAATTCGAATAGAAAAAGAACGAAATGGAATTTTCGAAAAATCGCTTCGAGGTGCAAAACTACATGCTACAAACTAATTTTGTGCCAAGTGGCATGAAAATCGACCGAACGGTTTTGGCGCTACGCGCGTAACAGACAGACAGAAGGACAGAAGGAAAGACAGAAGGACAGAAAGAGAGACAAACCTTCAGCTTTATTATTAGTAGAGATTAATTATTATTTTTGTCGTTTATTTACGCACTCATTTGATGAAAATTACTGTTAAGAGTCGCATAGAAAATTTTTTATAACAAAAATATTTTGTTTTTCACTTTGCCCCATGATTTTTTGAGGTGTAAATTTTCCACATTATTTTTTAAAGTACAAAATAACTGCCAAAGAGGAAAAATTATATTTCAACGAAAGTTGTATTGCAAAATACATTATTCCTTCTTTATGTACAATAATTTTTAGAACAAAATTTCCATTTGTTCCTTTTGAAACAATTGAGTAAACTTAACTATTTCATTTCGCCCCACATTCCCCTACATTATTTTCTTGAATTTGAATAGTTGTTATTGAAACAAACAACTACTTTTGTATGAGTATTTCAAGGAATAGTTTGCGGATTCTCATTGCTATTAACAGAGGTGTTAAAAGTGTACAAAACATCTAAATTCTTTTTTTTTTCGTAAAATTATTAGATTTTTACTTGAGACCATTAGTAAATACACGATGAGAAGACAGCGCTTCTCTGGTATAATTTTCTTGCAATTGTAAATTAAAAATGTCATTTGATTTCTCTTTTACAAAGAAGAGGTTACTTTGTACACGATTTTAGATTTGCACGAAATTTTTTCTCGCCATATGTATACAGCGTTCTTCTATTAATAGAAATTTTCGTTTTTCGAATTTTCAACATTGAGCTACAAAGTGGCTTAATTGTAAAATTTAAAGTAAGGCTTACCAAAACTAGAGTGATTTTCGGTGCATGTTAAAACAAGATTTTGAAACAAATTTCGAAGAGAGAAACTGAAATGACACCAAAATTCTTTATTCATCGGAGAACAAACACAATTGAATGGTTCTTAACGAATATATTCTCTATAGTGTGAATACTATATTTCATTTGAAAAAAAAAAGAAACATAAGTTATATTGTTATATACTAACAGCCCGGTTATGATATCCAGAGACTGCAGTTTTGTTCCTGTTATGCATCCAGTCAAGAGACGAGCTGGAGGCAGATGCCCTCTCATTGAAAAGTTCAGATTACTTTCAAACTGGTAGCACCAGCGAGAATTCGCGAGCAATTCAACTTGGGGGTTCAACTCGTAAAACGAAAGTCAAACCTTAGGTAATAAGCAGTAAATTACCGCCTTTAAGCCTCTTTAGCGATTAGTTTGAATGTAATCTCTTTAATGAGAGAACATCTATCTCTATCTCGGTTATTGACTGAGCTCATAACAGAAACGAAACTGCAGTATCTGGATGTCATAGCCGGGCTGTTGGTATATTTCATGTAGTTTTGTCCTTGCTAAAAGAGGGTTACTTACTGTTTACAACTACGAGTTTTGTGTTAAAATGTCCAAAACAAGTGCAAAACGTATTTAAAAAAAACCATCTATAATTATACAAATCTTTGTTCTGACAAAGAGTAGCTCTACAGAACATAGATTGTTTAATTTAAAATGTAAATTCTTTTCCCTCCAAAGGATGAATTGTTCTTTAATCAACTGTAAAAATTTTGAAAGGATTCCCGAAGCATTAAAAATGGACAACATTGAATGCAAAAAAAAAAAAAGAAGATAAATATAAAGTGTTTTAATAAAGTAAGAGAATAACTGAAAATACATGTTTTGAAAATCTCACCTTATTACTTTTGGAGTACTGTTCTTGTAAACATGCGTTCGTGAGAACTCCTATATTTACTGAAATATAAAAAAGAAAATTACTTCGTTAGAACGAAGAAAAAGGTTCCTATATTTCCCTACGTAAAAGTTTTTTAA
>JAXGGA010010045.1:0-48734 GCA_038373865.1 Uloborus plumipes | reverse complement strand
ACATTCAACGATGCTCATCTCCCAAAAGTGAGATCTTGTAGAGTCTCACCTCACCTCCAAATTGAACGATTAAGGATGAAAGTGAACGAAATCTTATTACTTCAACATACAAGAGAGAAAAAAAAGAGATTACATTCCTAAGAAAAAAAAAGCACAGGAAGTTTTCCCAAAGCATCGCTCCGGAGGTACGCAGGTAATAAGGTAAAAGGGCATAAAAGGCAGGTAATATGGCTTATTATTCTTTTCAAAATCAAAACAGAGAAATGCTTCTAGGAGAATTAATTTAAAAAGTCCAGTTACATCAGTTAGCCATTTATGGAGGACATTGGGTTAATTTCTTGCTACCTACGTTTCTCTCGTCTTGAGTTAAAACATACAATGTTTTACTTCCCAAGACTCTCTCTACTTTGTCATCAACCAAATCAACGGCGCCCTGTGAGGACAGTTCCACCTATTACCTCCATAAAACGCGTAGAGCAATGGCGTACTCAAAAATTAATTGGGGGGGGGGGGGTGCGACGGGGGTGCATATCGTCATTGTGATGAAGGACGCAATTACCAGAATTATCACTTGGCAGCTTGGCACAAAACAAACACTGCATTTCGTCTTACTTTCTCGAGTGAAACTGTTAAACTGTTGAAATTTTTTATGAAGTAACGAAAACTAAAAAAACATTTTGAATAATAGATATATTTTGAAAGTAAGCATTCACACTAGCCAAACTCGATGAAATATTCATTGCCAGTGTATCCGAGGAAGAAAGAATAAAAATTCTATTTCTACCTTGCTCAAATAATCTTTTAGAAGCTGGCCAACCCCACACTTTTTCTTTTACGTTTTCACGACTAAGAAATAGAATCACTTTTCACTAATGGAACAATATATATTTCCATCAAGCATTTTCATCAAAATATATCAAAAGCACATTTTCATGAAAGCTACCTTTTGAAATCTAGCCCTATCCCTTTTTCTCCAGCCATCGATTTTAGGTCTCTTCAATTTTGGATCTGAGCATTACCGGGGGTTACCTTCTAATAATATTGCAAAGTCTCGGAGGGTGCGTACATCCCTTTGCCTCCTCTTGCGTACGCCACTGGCGTGGAGTATAGCAAATTTGTAGCAACAAGCACACTTTAGAAAAGAAATGAAAGATATACACTCTAAAAACAGTACCTCTAATTTGAAAGGCACAAGCCCATTGTACCTTTCATTTCCTTTGTTTAAAAGGCACATAGCTTTTGTGCCTGTGAAACTAACAGGCACCCAGAAAATCAAAGGTACAAAAAAGTTTTCTGCCTTTTAAGAGGCACAAAAAAATTATCCCGCGCAGTTGTGCCTCTTAATTTCGGAAAGTGAACTTTCAGAGGCACATTTCGAAACTAACGCATGCGCAAAGCGTGAATTCCACGACTAATTCTTTCACTTAACGAAAATGGAGTCCAGCACGACTAATTTCTTCAACCAGCTATTGCAAAATATTTGCGAAGTTCTTCAAATTTCTTCGACCGAAGCAAGGACTGTGGTCGAAGCTGTTAAAGATATCGGTGTCGAAGTACAAGAGGATCTGAAATTTGTTTCTGAGGATGACTTGACACACCTCAACAAGATCCAAAGGCGAAAGCTCATTGCATCTTGGCAGGAAACATGTATGTATTTCTTGTTTCGTTTTCTTTATTGCATGTAACTATCTTTTTCGAATTTTATAAGTTTCACTTTTTTTATTAAATTTTCTCTTTTAACTCTTATTTAACCATTTAAAAAATGATGTAAATCAACGATACCATGCCCTTATATTTTTTACTAAGCAGGCACGTAGATAGAAGTTTGTTAAGGGGGTGGTCCAAAGTTGGATGAACGCTAAATCAGAAGTAATAATTGATAGTGACATTTATTAAAGTTATTTTGATTAAAACTGTGATATGTTTTGATTAATTTAAACAATAATTAGTTAAAAGTGACAGAGTTATTAATTACAAATAATTAACTGAATTTTATTTGAAGGAGTAAGTAAATTATTGACAGTTTGCAGATTTCTGCAAAATTTCTTCAGTTTGAAATAAAACTGTAAAAAACTGCAGAAAGTCTGCAGAATAAAGTGATGTGAACAGTATTAGAAAAACAGTGGTCTTTCAGGAAGGTGGTGGTCCGGACCCCCTGGACTGGCTACGTCCTTGTACTATATAAGAATCCCAAAAGCAGAACACTATACCAAAGTTGCGACGTGCGTCGCATTACATTTACGTTTGAAAAAATTTCTGCTGAAATTCTACTTATTTCTTCTAAAACTAGATTCTCTGCAAATATTGTCTTTTGATTATATTTTATTAGAAAGAAATTCAAAATTTCCAGCAAATTACATTTGTTCGGCAAAAAACGCTCTAAATGTCGCATTTTATGCGTCGTTTTCACGAACTTCAAATTTAAGTCGTATTTGAAGAAATTCGGATAATAACTGCAAAGTCAAAACATTTACTAATTTTTATTTTGTTATGTGTATATTATTCCCCCCCCCCTTTTTTTTTGGCTTAAAAAAAAGGCTAATATTTTCATAATATGCTGTCCTTTCAATTCTCATGCATTTTGGAACTTTATAAACAGTTATTGGCCTAACTCGCAATACTAACCAACACAAAAAATATTCCAAATACCAGGGTGTAAAAAAAATAATGATTTTTTTGAAAAAATAAAAAAAAATCAGATTTATTTGATTTAAATCGATTTTTTTTATTTTTTAAAAAAAGACTTAAAAAACTTTTGTAATTGATTAGGTTATACTTATGAATATTAGTAAGCATGAAATTGATACTGGAAAAAATTTTTAAAACAACAAAATTTCAAGTATTATGTCACCAAAAAAATTTCATAGCATTCAATGCAAAACGATTTTAATACTAATGCATATGATTTAAATATCAAAAGTAATATAGATGACATAGTAACACACTGAAAAACATAAAAACAGGGGAAATAGAACAAACTGGAATTTGTTACATGTCTTTTAATTAGTATGCTCTTTTATTTATTTATTTTTGCCTTGAAAAACGTGTTAGCAGTTTCTTGCAATTTTTTAACATAGTATTATTATCCTTTAAAGTGAAAAGTGCTCTGTGAGATAAAAATCAAAAGAGAGTTAAATAAAAAAATTAATTAAATAAATGAACTCTTTTTTTTTTTTGTGATTTAGGAATAAAGTTTACTCTTTTTGTATAGAAATGATGATATTAATTTTAAGTTTTCTTTTTACATTTAGTACAAATAAAGCCCTTACTACAGCAACAGGCCTAATTTTCTAGGACTTATATACACAACCATCTTTTAGTGCCTTTTAACATATTTTTTCAAAAAAAGAAAAAAAAATCCCGAATTTCATGGTTTCTTTTTTTCTTTTTTTTAATGACAAATTTAAAAGTGTTCACTGACTAAAAATGTGAGTAAGAAGATTGAGTAAGGAGAGAGAAAATGAATAGATAGAAGTGATAAAATGAGAAGAAACCATAGGGACAAAAATCAATATGAGGAAGAAAGGTTATGTTGACTACGCAAAAGGCAAAATTGATGAAATAAAAAAAAAATCAAGAATATTTTTAGGGTTAAGTTGAAAAATGATTTAAATCAATGATTTTTTTAAAAAGAAATCAATTGCTTTAAATCGCGATTTAAATCACTGATTTAAATCATTTGATTTAAATCGTTGACACCCTGCCAAGTACTGTAATACTTTTTAAAGGAGGATATTCCCCAGAATTTCTTAAAAACAAAATTAAATTACGTATATAAAGTCTCTGTTTCATGTCAAACAACAACTTTACATAGAACCAAGCATGCAAAATAAATAAATACAAAAATTGAAAATAATTTGCAATTTCGCATTCAAGTTTTGTTTTTTGCAATGCTGATAAGTGTGTGGAGTACGTTTGAAAGCACGTAACTCAACTTGCCCCCAAACAATAAGCTCATTTTTGCTCAGTAGATACAGTTACTGGGTAACCATCAGGGTCCCCACAGTTTAATGCTTAATATATGCTTATTATATTAATAATGCTTTTATTAATTTTTAATTCAAAGATACAAATATGAAGTTGCCTAAGTGGCCAACAACTATACCGTTTCCATTATTATTTCTTAAATTCTTCTGTGAAGCTTTACAATTGCCAACAAATAAATTTGTCTTCAGCTTTAAAGATTTTTTTTTAAATTTCTATTTTGCAGTTGCTGCAAGTAGTCCTGAAATGATGGATCTCTCCCCAAATCCACCGAGCCCAAACTTGAGTGATGCATCAAGCAATGAATATCCTCTCTCTGTAAATTCAGAGGTGAGCAAAATTATTAATAAGACTCATAAATGTGATCCATGTGCATTTGAGACTTCTAGTTTTAGGACTTTTAACTGGCATGTGAAGAAGTTTCATAAAAATCAGTGTTCTTTTCAGTGTAATAACTGCAATGCAAAATTTTATGATAAAAGATCCTATTGTTTGCATTTTAGAATTTGTAATAAAATTGTAACTGTTGCAACTCATGAAAATATGTCAAACAAATTTTTAGATGACCAAAATAATCCTGGTGGAGTAGTATATTATAACAATCAACCAATTGACTTAATGACAGAACTCTGCATTGAGTTAGAGGGTAGGCACAGGGCATCCCAATCTTTAATTGACACTGTTGTGTCAAAAGTAGAAAATGTTTTGGAGATTTGTGGGTCTGATGTTTCTTTGCACCCAATACAGTCAAATTACTTGCGCAAGCAATTGTATGCAAAATTAGGGCTGTTCATAAAACCCGAGAAATGTCTGCTAAGTAATGGAAGCTCTATTAAAGGATACTTTGTACCTTTAAAACAATTGCTTTCCAATTTAATGAAAAGCGTAGATTATTATAGTTATTTTTGTAGGCCCTTTGCAACCGAAGTTGAGAATGGAGTACTTGTAGATTTTTTTAGTGGATTGAGGTATCAATCACATCCAGTACTTCTCAAACATCCCACCAACACAATAGTCGTCATGCTATATCATGACGATATAGAAATCGCTAATCCTTTGGGGATGAAACGTTCCAATAAAGGGAAGTTGACTATGTTTTATATCACTTTTCTAAATATCCCCACTTATCTTCGTAGTCAACTGGCCCATATTCACCTTTTGGGAGTGGCTAAAGCCAATTCAGTAAAAACTGCTGAAGCCAAATCCTTACTGCTGAATGATTTTTTTCAAACAATGAATGACTTATCTGAGGAGGGTTTATTTTTTATGACGCCTGGGGGAAGGTTCAAATTTCATGGATGCCTTTTGTCATACACTGGGGATTCATTAGCATGTCACAATATTGGTGGTTTTAAGGAAGGATTTTCAAGCAATGTTAAACAACCATGTCGCACCTGTAAGATTTCTCCCCAAAATTATGATAAACATTTTTTTCATGCATCGTGTCAACTGAGAACTGACTCGGAGATCAACCAACAACTAATTGCTCTCGAAAAGGCCGCAAACATAGCAGAAAGAGAAAATTTGTCCAAAGAATATGGACTTAATTCTCGTTCTGTCCTGTGTAACCTGTCTTACTTTTCTTTGACCAAAGATTTATTGTATGATCCCATGCATATTTTTTTGGAAGGTGTTGCACCAAAGGAAACTACATTGTTTTTAAAATCATGCATTCAATCTGGGTACTTCACAAGAAAAAAATTAAATGATTTGGTTGCAAATTTTAAGTTCTAAACATTATTTAATTTTTAAATGTGTCTATATAAAAGTGCTTAACTTTAAATGTTTTGTTTCAACTTTTAGATTTAACTTTTTTGCATACATTGCACAATTTATTGCTCTTGTTCCATATCCCTTATTTATTTTTATGCTATTTCAGATTTACATTTTTAATATATTTACATTCCTGCATTTGTTGTTCTTGTTGTGGTGTGATAGTAAAAATTGTCAAGACATGGTTTGCCGTTGCCCCAAAAGGGACTTTCCTGTATTTAAAAAATATTGTTAATAAAGGATAAATGTGAGCAGAGCTCTTAGTATGTATCATGTTGTATAATTTTAAAATTAATGTTTCTTTCTTTTTTTTTTTAAATATACATGAAGCAGACAAATCATGTTTTTTTTCTTCTTTTTTTAAAATAAGTAAGTTATGATATTGATTTCATAATTTATGAATACAATGCCATATATTTTTCCTGTGTCTTATTTCAGCTGGAACTTGAAGTTGGACTTAGATTTGAACTCAAGTTCAAATTGCTGGTTGTGAAGTTGCGACTGGCCCTCAAAAAAATGGCAGATGCATACTCCATTCCAAACACTATCCTAGAAATGGAGAAGCTGATGCAGATGAAAAGATCAACTTGGAGTGCCGTTTCAATGGTAAAATTTGCTTTCAATTTTAGCTTGTACTTTATTGTATAATATTTTCCTGTGTAATCAAGATAAAAAAGAGAGAGAGAGAGATGTGTTAAAGAAATTCACAGAATATTACATTGTACTATATTGCACATTATTTCTTTAGATTGACTTTGATGAGAACGTCAAGAGGCCTGGACCAAGTGTCTTCTTTGGGGAGAGACCATGCATTATGGTCAGCGAAAGCCAATTAATCTATCTTCGAGCAGGCTGCACATTAGAAGAGGCAGCGGTTTTGTTGCTGGGAGTTTATTTTATTTTAAATTTAAATTTCCCATCATCCTATGGGCAATTTTTGGGACTGCTCCAAAACGTCCTGACCAAGGACAAATTTTCACAGTCCTTTTCCTGCCAGAAACTTCTTTCTGTGACTGCAAAAATTACAGAGTAATTGAATCGGGTAATGCTATATTACATGTGAGGTTCCACATCTCTTCGATGGGGTACCACACGTTCCATCTCTAATCCACCATTTTTAATTTAGAGTATGATTCGAGGCTTAAAGTGCTTCATGTGTACAGTCGTGAGCAAAGGATGTATTTGTATGTTGCATTACTAAATATGATGAGTGAATTCATACAATTTTTAATCAATTTTTTTTTTTGAATAAAAATAGTTGTTAAAATGTAGCACATTTTTAAATACCTTGTTTAATTCCTATTTTTAAATTAGGATTTGAAAATTACCATGTAAAAAATTACCTTGTAACATTGCAGCGTAACTATTATTTTCTTTACTTTGTTTGTTTTCATCGTAAGTATTGGAATGAAAAATATTTTAAATTTGTGCGCCTGTTTTCTTTTTCATAGTTCAAAATGTGTTTTATTGTAAATAAAGGAGTCTAATGATTTTTATTGAAATTGCCTGGAATGATCAATAATTATCCTGTACATAATGACTAAATTTGTACTGAGGCCACAGATGCATTGAGTCCACAGATACATTCAAAACTTTAGAATTATAAAACATCAAGTGTTTGCTTCCGTTAAAAAAATTGGCATGTGCATAAAAGAATGTGCACGAAATCACTATAAATGTACAGCACTTATTACAAGTAATAATTTTTAAATTATTAAGAAATTACTCTCCATGATAAAGTATTGTGCTTATTACATCAAAAATATATACTTTTAAATAAAATGTTTTTGTTCGAAGCATTTCATTTTGGTGGGCTGGATGTTTGCTGATAAATTAAAATTATTCTGTGCGTCCTTATGTGTTTGTATATCTATTTTTAAATAAAAGTTTTAAATTGTAACAAAGGGTAAAAGTCTTAAAATGAAATATATTTTGAATAAAACCTTGCTTTTATTTGAGTTACCTGTTGATACAAACATATAATTACCAATAATAATGCTGTATAATAAATAAGGTTTTAGGGTAGGGTTATATTATATGTTGCATTACTTTATATAACAAGTGAACTCACTATATTGAATCCATTATTTTTTATAAATAAAAAAGTTTTGAAAACGTAATGTACAGTTTTAAACATCGTGTTTAATTCCTATTTTCAAATTAGCATTTGAAAATTGCCATGTTAAAATTACCTTATAATATTGCAGAATAATTGTTTTCTATTTTAATTATTATTTTATTTATATATTTATTTATTTTTCCTTCATTGGTATTAAAATTAAAAATGTTTTTAATTTATGTGCCTGTTTTTTTTTTCCATAGTTCAAAATGTGTTTAATTGTAAATAAAAAAACTTCTTACGATTTTTATTAAGATTGAATGCAATGTTTGATTATTATCCTGCACATAAAGACTAAATTTTATCCGAGTCCACAGTACATTTGAAACTGGAATTATAAAACATCAAGTGTTTGCTTCCAATTAAAAAGTTGCCATTATGCATAAACAGTTCGAAATCACTATAAATTTACAGCACTTTAAGTCATTAAGAATATACTTTCCATATATGGCATGATAAAGTATTATGCTTATTGCAAGATTATTTACTAGACTTGTAAAATATAACGCATAAGTATATAGTTTTTAATAACATGTTCTTGTTCTAAGGTGGTGGGCCAGATGTTTGGTGATAAACTAAAATCATTCTGTGCGTCTTTGTGTGTTTGTTTGAAATTTTTTTACGTAAGATTTAAGTTGTAACAAAGGACAAAATTCTTAAAATAAAATATATTTTCATTGAAAGCTTACTTTTATTGGAGTTACCTGTTGATACAAACATATATAATTACCAAGAATATTGCTATGTAATTAAATAAGGTTTCTGGATAATTCTATATAACATTTTGCATTATTACTTAATACGACAAGTGAATTCATAAAAATTTGAATCCATTATTATTTTCAAATAAACAATTTTTGTTAAAATGTATACTGTACATTTTTAAATAACTTGTTCAATTCCTATTTTCCAATTAACTTTGAAAATTACCATGTAAAAAAATATTCTAATTAAAATTTGTAATGAATGCAATGAAGTAATGTAATTAATGTAAGAATCACGATTCAATTGTGCCCCTAAAAAGTGCATCAATAAGAGGTACATATGGGTAAAATAAGAGGGACATGTGGGTAAAATAAAAGGTACATGTGGGTAAAATAAAAGGTACATGTGGGTAAAATAAAAGGTACATGTGGGTAAAATTAAAGGTACATATAAGCGAAATAAGAGGTACATATGAGCAAAATAAGAGTCACACTGTACCTTTGATATTTAGAGGTACAATGTAACTCTAAAATTCAGAGGCACAAGAAAGACATTTTTACCTCTGATTTTCAAAGGCACATTGTGCCTCTTATCTTCAGAGGCAAAAATGTTCCACTTTTACCTCTGAAATCAGAGGTACTGTTTTTAGAGTGTACCATAAACAATGCTCAACATTAGCAATGCAACTCCTATTAACTCCAACGCAACAAAACATGCCTCTTGATTCGTGAAGAGTTTGGCAGCTGTTATTCTTCACAAATTTTTTTCATTGTCGTCAAATATTTTTTATGCTATAAACTAGATTTCAAGGTAAGTGGACTTACTGATACAGTAAGCATAAAAATAGTTATTGCACAGAAAAGTTGATGACCGAACCAAAATTTAAGTCATACCATAAAAGCATGCAATATACCTGAGTCTGTACATATTAAGACATTATCTTTTTATACACATAAAATTCAGGGGTACATTTGTTAATTTTCTGGTAAAATGCTGACGTCAATAAGATATAGCCGAGTCCTGCAAAAGGGCGCAAACAATTAATGAGTAAACCCCTTTCCAGGATCCTTGTTTTCAAGTAAAGCAAGACAATCTTATTATGCTATGAAATGTCCCCGCCACAATGGAAGAGAATTGTGACTTTGCAACTGAGTCCTGAGTCGAAGACGATAATATTTGTTTCAAATTTAGGGGCTCAAGCTAATACATACACTCTTAAAACTGTGCCTCTGAAATAAGAGGCACATTTTGACTTTTTGTGCCTCTGAAAATTAAGAGGCTCATTTAAAATGAAAGGCACCGTTTGTGCCTCTGAAATTAAAAGGCACATACCGTGCCTTTGATTTTAGATTTTAGTGCCTTATATTTGAAAACGTTTGTGCCTCTGATTTTATATTTCAGTGCCTTATATTTGAAAACGTCTGTGCCTCTGATTTTTGATTTCAGTGCCTTACATTTAAAAGGATTTGTGCCTCTTATAGGTTTATAATAATAATAATGGCTTATTAGGGGAATTTCAAACGTCAGTTAATAGTAACTTCTTAATTTTTTACCCTAGTTCTTGCATGTTTTAAACTTTTTTTTTAGGTTTTAATTCTTCATGACACATTGATTAGATATATCAAAACAAATGTTTACCAAAGAATATAAAAATCTTGTGCATAATACTTTATTTCAAACATTTTCTAATTTGATTGTTGTATAAGCTCTTATTTTCGCTAATCTTGTCAGCAGAACCGAAAGTTAGACAAGATAAGAAAAAAAAATGCTATTAAGCTTCAGTTTTTGCCATTGTACGACATTGCAAAAATAAGTACTTCATAACAAATTGTCAGTTTGATCCTGAAGCAAAGGTAGGGGAGCATTAAAAGAAAAACTTTGTGTTGCTTTCTTCATTATTGTGATGTTTTTTAAAAAATCTATTTTTCAAACCAAATGCTGTGAAAATCTCAGACAAATGTTATAAAAATTATAACGTTAATTTTCTTTTCTTTTAATTGATGTTTAATAAGATTAAAAAATGCATTATGTGTAACAACTTAAAAAAAAAAAATAGTAGGAATAACATGACTAAAATTTAAAAAAAATCATATTCAAAAAGAACTCACCTGTACCCATACTAGACTTTCATTATTTATGAAGCCATAAAATAAATTTTTAAAAAGGTAGAACTATCTCTCAAATGAGATTTTTGCAATAAAGGTGGCATAATTTCTCAAATTCTTGCAGTGGTTTGTAAAATTGATAAGATAGTCAACAAGTTTTAATGAAATTTGACAAACTAAACTCTGTTTAGTTTCTTCATTACTAATCTATTTTACTTATTCAAGTTCTGAAAAATGTTTCAAAATGTTACGTTGAGCATACACTGTAAAAAAAAATCCGGAAACGTTTCTGAGTATTTCGGGCAGCTGCGGTTCATGTTATTTTCAGAAACGTTTCTGAGTATGTCGGAATCCTCTTTCTGTTATTTTCAGAAACGTTTCTGAGTATGTCGGAATCCTCTTTCTGTTATTTTCGGAAACGTTTCTGAGTATGTCGAAAACCTCTTTCCGTCATTTTCAGAAACGTTTCTGAGTATGTCGGAAGCCCCTTTTCTGTTATTTTCAGAAACGTTTTTGAGTATTTCATGCAGCTGCGGTTCATGAAATATTCAGAAAGGTATCTGAGTATTTCAGAAAGCTTTCTCAATATTTCAGAAACCTCTGAAATTTTCAGAAATGTTTTCAAATGTTTCGAAATCCTTTTTTCTGTTACTCTTTTTTTTTTTTATATAATCATCTGTATTATAATGATTCTGTTTTTTTCTTTCTTGCCGCTGAGATTTGTAATAATTCATTTTAAAAAGCAAATAAAAAATTATTCAATAAAATACTTTTATAATTGTGTAAAAATACAGAATTTTTATTATTTATGAATTTTATTATGTTTTTTAATCCACCAGTTGTTTTGTTTTTTGTAAAAGTTGAGGTTCATAAAAATAGAGTTATAACATAAGAAACTGGAGGATTAAAAAAATAATAATAATTTTGTATTGTCACACCAGTATTAAAGTATTTTATTGATTTATTTTTTGTTTTCTTTTTGGAATGAAATATCGCTTATCTCAGCGGTGAAAAAATTAATTAATCTTATTGAAGTCTGCGACATAAGATTTGTATTAAAAAAAAGTTACAGAGAAAGGATTCCAAGATGTTCGAAAACGTTTTTGAAAATTTCAGAGAGAATTCTGGAATACTCAAGAACTCTTTTTGAAAATTTCATGAATTTCAGCGGCACAATATACACTCAAATGTTTTTGAAAATTATACAAAGAGGATTTCAAAATACTAAGAAATGTTTTTTGAAATTACAGAAAGCAGATTCCGAAGTACACAGAAATGCTGTATAAAATTACAGAAAGTAGATTCCGAAACACTCAGAAGTATCTCAGAAATGTTTTTAAAAATATCATGAACTGCAGCTGCCCTATATATTTAGAATTGATATTTTTGACAATGTACGCACTTCCTTTTTTGTGTGGTAAACATTTTAGAACTTACATAGGTAGTACAATAAGCGTTTGTGCCACAAGTAATGGCTAAAAAATATTTCAGTGAATTCGAAATTATATATTATTGACATTCAAAAAGTATATAATAGCCAAGGAATGTATCAATATTAATATTCAGGAATAATGACATGTTGGAATAGTAACAGGTGCAACTTCAGTCTGAAAGGATATTTTCATGTCCTTTATTCATTAAACAATATAAACTAGACCACCATTTCAAAGTTTGGGGGGGGGGGGGGGGGCAAAAGGTATGTGCTCGATGTATTTTACAGAAAAAAAGCATCAAATTACAAGCATAAATGCATGATAAAAAGCAGTAAATTTAAAATCTAGGGGGAACGGTTCCCCCCCCCCTCTTCCCTCAAGTCCTAAAACTAAAAGCGTGAAGCTAAACGCAAAAAATCTTAAAAAATAAAAATGAAAACTTACTTTTCATTTTTAAATGAAATATTCCATAATACATCGATGAATGTCCATTCATAAATAGCACACAATCCTTAAGTAATTGCTACTCGAATAATGTTCCACTCTTGTTCAGAGCGTTTTTAAGAGTACAGAAAATGACACACTATTAAAATATTCTAACACTCACTTGAATTATTCTTCCGCGCAACAAAAAATTACTCATTTGCATGAAGTCTTGCGTCATACGGGAATTCCCCCAGGCGCGAAGAGCAGGAACGATGTAGTGACGTCAATACCAGAATAAGATATATTTTTATTAATCGGTTCTCCTTATGCTCAACATGCATAAAGAATGAAAGATTGCAGCAACTCACAAATAAATTTTATCACAAAAAATATTGGAATACTGTCAATGAATTTTCAGAATCGACAGTTTGAATTTGCAGAATGAGGAAAATGTTTTGGAGGTCCCAGCGACCTCCCATGACCCTGGGAGAGCTCCTGATCTTATTATCATTATTATTTTTAACTAATTCGCTTAATTTTAACTAGAAAAATTTCTCAAAGCGCAGAATAAAAACAAGTTTTGATTATGTCAATACAAGTCCCGAGAAAAAAAAAAGTTAAGGCACAGCAAAAACTTTATACACTTTGAAAGAAAATAAATCTAATTCTAAGCAATGAATAGTACTTACCGGCTTCTGGAACAAAAAAAAAATAATCCAAACCGCTTCGCGTTGTACCGTAATACGTGTTACACTCTCGGATAGCCCCGTTGAAGTAAGCCTTGAAGATTTCATTTTCGTATTAATTTTATACGTCACCAAAGCAAATATAATGCTTTGCGGATTTATGAGAAAAATACCATTCGTATATTGATCGCTTGTATTAAATTCCTCACAGATTAACAGTTCCCATCAGATCTGATTTTATACCGAGCAAAAGACTAAAGACACACACGAGCTGAAATGCGAACCGTTAATATGGCGCCGTTTCCGGTTTCAATCTTCTCCCGAACCTCAATTTTGCTCGTTGCGCATCGAGCTACGCAACTTCCTCTCTGGTTTTTTGTATATTCAGAAACGTTTCCGACTATTTCGGAGAGCTGGTTTCAGACGGATGTTTCCGTTATATTCAGAAACGTTTATCTTATTTTCAGAAACGTTTCCGATATTTTTTACAATGTACATTAAATAGTCGTTACCAAGTTTCAAAGCTAGTAATTTTGCATTTTTAATTTTTAAAAAATTATGTACAAGGTAAATGCAAATAAAAATGGTACATGACTGCATTTATTCATTTTTAATTAAAAAGTAGCTTTTTGAAATACAATTTTCAGAATAGGAACTATACCAAGTTATTTCAACAGCTATTTTCAATTATAATATATTAATTGCTTTAATATAAAATTTATTAAATGTAATGAATGGAAATGATGTAAAATATAGCGCGATTTCAATCTTTTACGCAAAACAGTATCTTTTTAACAGGGAAAGCAAACACTTGATGTTTTATAATGCTGTAGTTTCAAACGTATTATAGACTCAGCAAAAAAATTAGTTATTAATAACCGATCATTCCATGCAATCTCGATAAAGATTGTAAGATTTCTTTAATTCACATCTAAACACATTTTAGACTTATGTTCCAATTTAAAAACATCATAACAGTTTTTTATAACTACAAACATGTTATAAAGATCCACAGAATGATTTTAATTGATCACTTAATACTCGGCCGGCCAAAGAAAAATTATTTGACAAACAAATTTCACTAAAAATTGTATTTTTCTGTAAAAAAAATATCATTAAATTATAACAAGTTCAATAAATTTAAACTCAACTGAATCTTGTGAAAAAGTATTTTATCGTAATAAAGGCCACATGAAAATTAAGTTAAAATTTATTGAATTTAATAAATAAATGCTGCGATACAGAAAATTAGTGAATTTAAACTTTAATAGGCAAAGTTTGTTTTATAATTCTTCAGTTTTGAATCTGAAGTTTCCACAAGCATAGTCATTTTTTGCTCAGTTATATTTTTTGCATTAAAGAAAAAAGCCTACTATATTTTAACAAGTTCAACAAATTTATATTCAACTGAATCTTGTGAGAATTTGCTGAATCATAACTTATTATTTTTCAACAATTCTACTGCATTTTAAAAGCAGTACAATAAATTTAAAGTCAATTGAATTTTGTGAGACTATATTTCACTATAATAAAGCCCATGCAGCAAAAAAATAATTACTTCTGTTGTTAATCGAGTATTTTGCCGAAACAATAAACAGTATCAAATATGTAGCATATAAAATTTTTATGGCAATTAGACTAAAATTAAAAGAACGTTGATAAATCATAATAGAAGTAAACTGAAAGAACTATTTTACATACCTGTTGTAGCACTAAAGTCATCATAAAACACAAAAAAGGTCAGCAAAAGAGAATGTAGATTTAAAAAAATACACTAACACATTCTTTTGCTGCCTATTTTGTTATCGATGTTTCCATAGGAAGACGATTGAAGACGTTTGAAACAACAGTTTAAGATTCGGAAAATAATAATCCATAATGGATGGACAGATAAATAAAATCTTCTGATAATAAACATTCAGAGCAAACCATAAAATGTTTATTCTGCACAAAATATGCCCGATTGGCTTTTCATTTGCCATTTCTTCAGACGATGAATCTTGCAAAGCAGAGTCATGGAACGATCAAATTTCTACACTACAACTTAGTTCGTTCCCTTTTCTTACATCCGCATCAAAGGGTTTGGGGTCAAAATGTCGCGGCCGAAATGTCGCGGGCCAAAATGTCGCGGCAAAAATGTCGCCGAGCCAAAATGTCGCGGGCTAAAATGTCGTGGGCCAAAATGTCGCCGGTCCAAAATGTCGCCGAGCCAAAATGTCGCGGGCTAAAATGTCGCGGGCCAAAATGTCGCCGGTCCAAAATGTCGCCGAGCCGAAATGTCGCGGGCTAAAATGTCGCGGGCCAAAATGTCGCCGGTCCAAAATATCGTCTGCCCAAAATGTCGCGGGCCAAAATGTCGTCGGGCCAGAATGTCGCCGGTCAAAAATGTCGCCAGGCCAAAATGTCGCCGGTCAAAAATATCGCCGGGCCAAAATGTCGCCGGTCAAAAATGTCGCCGGGCCAAAATGTCGCCAGTCAAAAATGTCGCCGGGCCAGAATGTCGCCGGTCCAAAATGTCGCCAGTCCAAAATGTCGCCGGGCCAAAATGTCGCCCGTCAAAAAGGTCGCCGGGCCAAAATATCGCCGGTCTAAAATAACGCCGGTCCGAAAGGCCGCCGGTCCAAAATGTTTCCAGTCCAAAATATAGCCGTTCCTAAATGACACTAAGTGCATAGTACAGATTTAATGTTTCCAGCAATTCACAAATTCAATGCAGCTTAATTATGTAGCTCAATTTTACTAATAAGCTTATCACGATATGATAAATACACCTGTTTAGTAACTTTTTTAAACGTAATAGTTTATAAAATTAGCTTAATTTATTAACAAAAATAACTAAATTGATTTCTTCTAACGCTTAAATTATTTAAGTACCAAAATAATGCCATAGTTTATTCAGGGCTGTACTAGGGCCCAGGGACGCTAAATTTCTTCCTTTTTAATACGCTTTTATTAGTTTCACATGTGGGTTTGTTTGTTTTTTGTTTGTTTGTTTGTAGGTATGTAACTCTGACAAGGGGACCTTACAGGTTGTCACTCACCGATTTTGATGAGTTTTATATATTATGTAGAGGGACCCACCCTAAGTATTTTAGCAAAAGGATATGCTCCAATGCGCCTTAGTTTCCAAGATATAACGACGATCCAAAGTTCAGCTCGAAGTTATTATAGAGGTACGGTTGAGCAGTGGTCACAACAGCGGCCGTAGCCCAGTGAGCAAGGTCCCCCACTTCGACCGCTGGAGGTCTGGGGATCGAGTCCCGTGACGTATTTTTTTTTTTTCTTTAATATCGAAAAAAATTCGATAGTTAATGGAAAATCGTTTAATTATTCATTTTTATTTTATTTATTTATTCATTTAGAAAATATTTTTTTTTTTTCAATTTTTAATATTGTTAATTCACGGGACTCGATCCCCAGACCTCCAGCGGTCGGAGTGGGGGACCTTGCTCACTGGTCTACGGCCGCTGTTGTGCCCACTGCTCAACCGTACCTCTGTAACAACTTCGAGCTGAACTTTGGATCGTTATATCTCAAAAACTAAGGCGCATTGAGGAATATATTTTTGCTAAAATACTTAGGGTGGGTCCCTCTACATAATATATAAAACTCATCAAAATCCGTGAGTGATAACCTGTAAGGTCCCCTTGTGAGTCAAAGATAAAATTCACGTTCTTTACAAACGTAAAAGTAATATGTTAAAAACCATTATTATTACTAAAGGCTAAACTATATTGCATGTTGATGCATAATAAGTGCATTTGCCATTAGTTCTGAGTAGGGCATCGATCGTCCACAAAATGCATATTATAAGTGCAAGTAAACTTAGCGGATATTCAACAGTTTACAAAATCTTCTTTTGAATTTGATTTACTCTAAAAGCGTATTTTTTAGTTTTTTTTAAAGTATATTTAGGATTATTTCTTTTTTTCACACTAAGAAATTAAACAAATAAATTTGCTGTAAAGGCTTTTTTTTTGCCTTTTGCAAAAACGGAATACCGTTTAATCACCGCGTAGCCGGCAATTTTCTTCTAGAACATTTTCTTTAAGAGTTATTGGGGACGTTTGAAATCAAATTAGTTCATGTAATTCTTGCTTTCTTTGTAACAACTAAGTGGTGGAAGGGGAGGTGAAATTTCAAGAGAAAAAATGGTATTATATTCAACTCCACATTTAAATACTGATTGTAACGAAGGTACAGTACTATGTCTGAGCTGATTAACGCCAGAAATGAATAAGCATCTCTACCTTTAAGATTCTTCTACAAACAAAATTTTGTCTGAATACTTGCATTACTTCTTGATCTACATCACTCACAAATAATGAAAAATAAAAAGTTCAATTGCTCTGCTTCCTCGATGATGTGGCGTATCTTCTGAAGGCTTCTTATGGGCCAATTTTTATTTGATTTCGTCTGAACTTTCTTCAGACATAGTAATCACGCTATGCTGAAAACGTTCCATTACATTCTTGCATGTAAAAACTTGGAAGAACTAGCGGCAAAAACCAATCAGCACTGAACCACATATTCGTTGGTATATGTATGTACCGAATTTCATTCCAATTTACGCAGTAAGTTTTGTGGTAGAGCCCCAAAAAAATAAACGATAAAATTGAATTCAGCACACATCAGAACGTGTAAATTCTTCCAAATTGACAATTTTTCACTGATCCAATACTTTCTTTTACACATTTTATGAAGAAGAAAATAAAAACACCTCTATCACTTAAATTATATAGACTTGCTTTCGATCATGTAAGAAATTTTAACAAAAACAAATGTCAAACATTGTATATCTGTCTTATTCATTTCACATTTCTTCAACTTCTTTTTTAACACATAAATTTTCCTTTCGATATCAATTAAACTTGGCTTGAGCTGCTAATCTATTCGTTTTTAAGTTGGTAGATAGCGAGTCACGGTGAAATAAGCTATTGTAAATAAAAAACGGACGCTTGTTTGATAACTATTTGTTTCTTGGAAAACGCTCGAAACGGTTACAAGCCGAAAGGGTAATTTTTTTTTTAGTATTTTTCAAAAATTTTAGTCCATTCTATCATTTACGCACACGTTCATCAACAGCAATTAGCAATCTTTTGCTAATTTGGTGTAAAAAAGCCTTTTCATATAATTTAATTTTTGGTACTATCAATGTCGGATCTTCTACATTTTTGTCTGACGACATTTGAACTGGCGACATTTTTGCCCGCGAAATTTTTGACCGGCGACATTTTGGACGCGCGACACTTTGGACACGCGACAATTTTGACCGACGACATTTTGAGCACGCGACATTTTTGACCGGCGACATTTTGGACACGCGACATTTTTGACCGGCGACATTTTGGACCGGCGACATTTCGGACACGCGACATTTTAGACCGGCGACATTTCGGACACACGACATTTTGGACCGGCGACATTTTGGCCCACGACATTTTGGACCTTCGACATTTTTGCTCGCGACATTTTGGACCGCGACATTTTGGACCGGCGACATTTTAGACCGCGACATTTTGGCCCGGCGACATTTTGGACCGGCGACATTTTGACCAGCGACATTTTAGACCGCGACATTTTGGCCCGGCGACATTTTGGACCGGCGACATTTTGACCCGCGACATTTTGGCCCGCGACATTTTTTCCCAGCGACATTTTGGCCGCGACATTTTGGCCCACGACATTTCGGCCGCGACATTTTGGGCGTATACCCATCAAAGCCGGCCACCTCGTCTAGTGGTCAGCGACGTCTCACCGCGATGCGGTGGCCCGGGTTCGAGTCCCGGCTGGGCATGGGCGTACTTTCTCTCTCTCCAGTCATTGTCCTTTCTGTGTGTGTGAAAGTGAGTTGTGAATGGATGCCTACCCTATGAACGGGTCCTTATGGCATGTGTGTTGAGCTTAAATCGGTCTTCCACCTAAATGGTGCTCTTAAAAACGGAAGCCGTATCTTTCCTGCCTTAAATCGAGCAGATTTCATCTACTCGGGCTCGGATACCCGAGTGGTATTAGAAACAACAACAACAACAACAAAACAACATCCGCATCAAACAACAACGCAATATATAAAACTATTTCTCTCAAACTAGTAATATTCCTGTAAAACGACGAAAGAATACATTTAATCCTGAATTTTAAACGATAACTTTCCGCTATCTCCAGCATTGAAAATAAACATACTGGCCACGTGATCAGCTATAACCTCAAACACAAAGCGTGAACAGACCGAATATTCATCAGCGGCTTAGGCAGGAATTCAAGTGAAACACCATAGCAATCGCTTCGAATTGCAATCGCTACTGGAGGTGAATTACATTATCATCAACTTAACTTGGCACTGACGTCACTACGGGTGGAGCCAATAAGAGCTCAAAAGCAGTCAGCGATCTCCTCTTATTCGCCAAGTAGGCTGTGACGTTTTATCTAGCTCGTTTTTCATAGGCAAACGTCACGCAAACGTCAAGCTGACGTCACGATGTTTTTATCAAGAAACGTTCTAATGTAATTCATTTCCAGTAGCGATTGTAATTTGCGATCGCCTGTTTCACTTGAATTCCTGCCTTAAAGGGCATGCCGATTCAGTGTGGCTTTAAAAAGTTTTGCTTTCCTGTCTATGCCGTTCATCTCGTTGTACTTGGTATGTATCAGAGGCACCTTACGCTTTGTGGCCTCTGATATGTAATTAATATAAGGCACAATTCTCTTGTACCTTACATGTAAGCGGCACACTTTTAAGGGTGTAAGCTGTGGGCTCTGGAAGACGAGGTTATAAGCATATAACATCAGTTGAGCGTCAAAAATTCGAACAAATTAGGACCGTAGGTAGTTCCAATTTTCAAAAATTACCAAGAAAATAACATTAATTAAAATAATGTGACATTTAATCAAATAAAGTGGTTATGCAATATCTATGAATGAAACAATTCAGAAAATAACGCTGCAATATATTATTACATTTTTAGCAAAATTAACTATCATTGTTTAGGGATCATAAAGGGAAAAAAACACTATGATTTAGTCTTGAAAGAAGTTTCGGGAGGCAATCTGATCCTTTTTCTTTTGTCTTTATCAAACATAGCCGAATCTTGCGTCTGCACGATCTTACAGTCAAAAAAATTCCGGAGAACCACCAAACTTCCTAACATCACCAAAGATAGTCAACAGTTGAGTCTTAAAGACTTTAATTTTGAAAAAAAAATCCGAAGTAGAATACCAAGCTCCTTTCTCCTCTAACGTCACCAAAGATAGCACTGTTAAAACTACGGGTGCCGCAGGGGTGCCAGTAAGAAAGTTGGGGGGAAAGCAAAGTGCCACGGGGTGCCATTGCGAATTTGAAATTCTCTTACCGTACCGAAAGGCCTCCCATCGGCACCCTCTAGGGTGAATGCATGCTCAGTGAGACATATCGCAGAACTAAACGGCACCTTTGATACTCTGCGCCTGCGCATTGCGACTCCGAGGTCTGATCATCATCATCATCATCAACAACTATTTGAATGGCAAACATCTTGTTTACGTCAAATCGACAGAATTTTCGGTGCAGTGCTTTCACAGTCTTGGATTTCAGTTTGAGTTTATTACAAAAAAGGATTAATTCCTCATTTTAATCTTCGATTTCTCACGTAAGTACATGCATTTAATCATGGCTCTAAGATTTTCCAACATATTAATAATCATTTCAAAATGTTCTTAATCTCTGTGTAACGAACGATTCTCTTTTGCTGCGTAGACAGAGCCTGCAAGATCATCAGATGAAGCCATCAGATGAAATTCAGTATAAGGCAGACTCAATTGACGGACTTTTTTTTTTAAAGGAAGAATGATTGGATACGGGGAAATCTACTCAAAAGCAGATAAAAGCTGCAAATGAATTCAGTGTGTTTGGTGTTGATGAATACTTTGCCTTTGGTGCCATAATGCAATTTGAAAAGAATAAATGCAATCATATAAATTATTGCCTGACTTTTTTTTTCCAAAAATATTTGGACCGTTGGATTCAAAGATTTCAATGGTTATCTGATGCAATCTGTTGATAATGAATTGAAATTATACCGAAGTAATAATTTAACACCATTATTTTTGTTGAAATGCTAATTTTTGGAAAATTCAGACACTTTTGAACCGTCCCTAAAAAGGAACGCAAGGCATTAATGGGTTAAGGTTTCGTTTTTATAAATTAGGATCAGTTCCAATTTAAACTGACCTAATAATTGAGGTGATTTCTCGTTATTTTCTATATAAAACTTGGGTGTCCAAGCGAATTAATTATGTTGAAAAAAATCAAGAATTGTAAAATTTATACCTCTAAAATATTTCTTACATCAAGAGATTCATTAAAGCATGCTCTAAGCGTTGAAAGTTTTAATAAAAATAATTTTCTCTTTGTTTTAAAGTTTCCATCCGGTGTCCATCTGTATCTTACACGGCTGGCCATCTAACCCTGATGATTGAGTGCAATGTCAAAGCTCTCTCTCTCTCTCTATATATATATATATATATTAAAAAAAGTCGAATTTTGTTTTTTAAGAAATGGAAAAAGAAATTTATGAAAAGTTGCAGGTTATTCTGGTTTTAGGTTGTCAAAATTTTGCTCTTAAAATAATCATGTCCATCTGTCCCGAACTTACTCTAATTCCAAAAAAAAAAAAACATTATAGGCCTCCGTTAAACATTGCCAAACGATCACGTTTTCATATTTGTAGTTCTAGATCTAGAATGCATTATCTTGCGGAGATTTAAGAAGCTAGCCGAAGATGTAAAACATTACAATATTGCGTAGATGAGGCAGGTTTCGCTTTTCTTTAAAACGAATTTTGGCAAGATTACGCTTCAATTTAACATTATAATCACTTGTGTAGAACTTACTTTTTTAAAATTGGTGAATTAGGAGTACAGTGACAATGATGGGCCAGCAGATATATGCCTTTAAATCTTACCACAGGCAAAGCCGTGGTAAGTATTAACGCTAATGTAGAATAATTTGTCTACATTAGCTTTACTTACAGTATCAGTATCTTTTATTTAATAATCTTTTATTTAATAATTAATCAGTATCTTTTATTTAATATTACAACCACGATATATTTCTTTCTGCATAGATATTAATTTTTTTATGACTGTTTCATGAATTATGATAAGAAAACTTTTAAAATACTACGATGAGTTAGGGTTCTTTTTGAGTGTTATTTAATATAAATTAAAAATCTGAAAAGGAAGAATGAAATTTACACCTTTTAGAGACACGGAATAGTTACACCGATGTCATTCTTGATAGCAAAATCCTTAATTTATCAAAAACCAATTCTATTTTTATTACAAATAATGTATAATATTTAATTTATAATAGGTTCAAAATTATATTATTCTTCAATACCGATCATAAGGTTATTTGATAAGATTATGTTTTGTGCCTTAATAATGCATCCGGGTGCTTTAAATCGTTATTTTTCTAAATTCGCAAGTGTGGAAAACATTTCCTACGCTACAGTAGGTTTAAGGGAAACTTTCATTAATTATTAATTATGGATAATGCCACTTCGGCTCTAGTTTATTGTAAGGGCATTTCTCTGTAAACTCGTAATTGGTTGTCAGGACCGAGTATTTTAAAAATAATAAAGTGTAATACAGTAATTATCTCTCTTAATTCAAATAAAGCATGCATCCCAATTGTATTTGGAGCGATAACAACTTAATTTTTTTTCTGGAAATTATCTAAGTTCTAAAAACATAGTCCCCCTTATAGCTGTCCCAATCCTATATTTCCCTATAATCCCTAACACTTAAAGGTAATATTTCAAAATACCTATTAACACTACATAAACTTTTGAAATTAATATCTAAAAATAGAATAATGCAACTGTATATTTTTTTGTGAAATAAAGTAGTTACGTATTTCTGAAACTTAATATTGTCATAATACAAGTGCTGTACGGAGTTTTTCAAACAGTCCCTTGCAGTGGCGTACGCAGAGAAATCATTTCAGGGGGAGCTGAGTCAAGACTCTTTGAGAGTGGGGGGGGGGAGCACCTCTTGAAATGTAGCTAAGAAAGTAAATGTCTCGAATTTCTGCTTCAATGCCTATTTAAGTCGACAAAAATACATCATTAAAAAACTTTTTTGCATTAAAATTATTGCTGAAGAAAACGTTTTTGATGGACACAGAGAATGATAAATTTAAATTGAAAAAAAATTCTTCATTGAAAGAGGTGTTGCTGAAACACTTGTTTGCAATATTTTGGCAAATTTACTCTCTAATAATATTAATTTTGCAGTTTATTTTACTATTGTTCCCAATACTGGGTTTCAATTCAATTTGCTGAAATTTATTTAACAGAATTAGATGACTGAAAAACATTAATCGGTATTTCTAAAACATAGATTTGCAATAAAAATGAACAAAATGGAATAATAGGATAATCATAAACATGACGTACAGTAAAATAGACATGTCAAAACAAAAAAATCTTTCTTTTAATTTTTCCCATACTTAATTACTGTTCTTCTGAAAGCTTTTCTCATTTTGGATTTCAAAAAAAAAAGGACATTTAGAAAAAAAAAAAGCTTACATTTAAAAATTTGTTTTGAAAATTTCGGAAGCGGCTGCAGCCCTATCAGCCCATCCCCTGAGTACGCCACTGGTCCCTTGCCAAAAATCCAAAGTTGCAATAAAAAAATCTGTTACTCTTGCAAATGTTTTTTGGCATGAAGTTTAACATAATTAGTGTGAATTTGCTGAAATTGCTGAGAACGGTGTTGAAACACGACATTGTTTATTTTCAGTGCCACATTTGTGACGAAAGTATGCATCCTGATGATCGGTGCGAAAAGTCTTCTGGTAAGTGATTTTATTAATGTCAATTAGTTTAATTATGAAGCCCATTATTTATTATGTCCATAATTTGTGTTTACATGTATGGGTAGTTTTCGTAACTAATTATGATCCAATTATTTTGCAGATATTACGCAAATAAGTGAAAATAAATAGTCCCCTGTCATGATTTACCAGAAAAGCACAAATTTCAATTGGCCCTCTTTCGAACCAAAGTAATAGATTTATTTCCTGAGCAATACCATTATAATTATCCGAACGTTTCAAATAAACATGCCCGGACAGATTCTGTATGGAAAAGAACGAGTTTACAGAGAATCACCCATATAAATGTGAATAATTTAATGAGCAGACAAGAATGTGTGGTATCGCCTCAGATTTTTTAATCATTTATTTCAGTTGAAGGGAACAAAAAACACCAAAATAGCATAAATACTTGCAAATTTTCGAATTGTTGATTTGAAACATTGAATTTCAACTCTGGTACTTCTGATAAGATTAGTGGGAGCAAAAGTTGCCATCGGTCAAAGATTTCCACCCACAATAAAAAAGATAGAGAGAAATTTTCAAAAAATCTTATATACTTATTGCACTAAATGACCTCAAGTTACATTAGTACTAATTATAATATAGCTTGCGTAAAAACTTCAAAATGAATTGCCTTCATTCGCGCCCACGAACACTGTAGTTTTCGATGCGTAGACATGGAACTACATCTTAAGATGATCGAATTTATTTAAATGTATTCATTCTACCGTGCTCCACGGACTATGTTATCATTGATCTAGTTTTAGAATTTCATTGTTGCTTTTTATGTACCGACTTCGCTAGATTTCTTTTCTGTATTTCATGAGATAGCAAATCTTCTTTCTTTATTTCCATTCACCAGCTCTTGTTAATAAGTTATGCACACTGCGATAACCAAATAAAATTAAAGTCATCTCAAATGCAGAATCCCACATAGCAGCAGGTATTTTATCGTGCGCGTGACAGCTCGATATTTGATTTCAAAAAGTGCACTGTGCGATTTTTTGCCAAAAAAATCACACATGTATAGGATTTCCTCAGAAAATTTTCTTTGATTATGGCATTTTTCAAATATTATTTTGAAAAATAAATAAAATATAGAGCTGTCACAAAATGTCTCACCCGCTGCTAATGACTTACTATTTGTGCCCTTTTGAAACTACCCCCCCCCCCGCCCCCCCCCCCCCCACACACACACACAAAAAAGAATTAGTGACAAAGCACGGTACATATTAAATACGTGCAACAGCAGATTCGGAGAATATTTTACTAGGAAAAAATATTTCTAAAACTGATATCCAAAAATGTGCCTTGGACGTAACAAGTACATTTCATTTAAAAATTATAGTTTTAAAAGTTATTGGTAAAACGATCTTTTTTCTTAACAAATCACTAAGTATTTTCACTAGGTCAGCAAATTTTTGCCTTGGAGATCAAAATAATAATTTGTAATATGTAAACGTATGAAGGAACTTTTGGTACAATTCTTAGTAGCTGACAGGTGCAAAGCCTTCGTGTTTGATAGGTAGAACTTAAAAAATCTTGCTGGTTCTTTAAGTATAATTTTTCGAAGAAAAAAAGAAGGAAAAGAAAAAGAAAATAAAAATGTGTTTTATTTCATATTTTTCTGGAAGTTAGGGGAGGAGATCTTTAAAATAGTGCCTTACTTTCGAAGTTTAATGACATGTGAAAGACGTTATGTCACCCCCCCCCCCTTTTCAAAAAATAAAATAAACCCTTGAGAATAAATATACTGTTACAAATCTTGTAAATAGTTGTTGTTTTTCCTGCCTTGCACCACTTTTGGCGAGGAATCGCTTGGTGTTGGTTTTGGTTTTATCTGGCGCCCTGTTGCAAAAGTATCTGAAGATATCACTTTTACCATTGGTATACCGGCACTGAAATATTTTGTAGTTTTTACACTTGCCCTACATTTAATAAGCATGAAGACATTTTCGCGTGGTTTTCTTTTTATCACTAGAATTTGGGAATGGATTATGTAAGTTTGTGAATGAACGAACACTCCGGATTTTGCTAGAATATTGTGGATATTTCTTTCCGTGTATAAATAGCCTTGAACACAGTTTTTAGTCAGTCAGTTCTTTTCAGATGTTGATTTCTGGAGACCCGTTTTCATTCGCTTGGGCGGATGGTTGTTTTGCTTTTGTAATTGCTTAATTACTGTTCACGCTAGATACGTGGTGCTGAGTTACTGTTGAGAGAACAGTGTTCTGTTTGCTACCTAATTGCTGGATGTTTAGCAATTGTTTCCTGCTCCTATTGTAAATAAGTGTACATACTTGTAAATAAATTAATAGTTTCTTCCTCAAGATTGGAATGCTCATTTAAAGAAAGTTGAAGGTGCTACGGACTCGTTACAATACTATATGATATCCTGAGACATTATGTTGAAATAAAGTTTATTTTCTGATTTTAATGAAACTAATATGGTTAAGGCCCTGTCATGAGTTTAGAGTTTGTATTCATGGAAACTATGACCAAATTTCAGCTAAAGGAAAATAAGTCAATCGGAAATTTTTCTGCCAAAGAGGAATCTAACAAATGAGTTTCATATTATTTGCATGGTGCTTCTCCCAACTCAGATTACGGGACTCCATCCTGGGCTACTACAGAGCAACACAATGGGAATTAAAATAACTAAATAAAATCTATGCCTCTATTTTGTGAAAATATTTAAAAATTATGCTACGATTTACTTTTTTCAAAATCTTGAGGATTCAATTTCACGAGCTTTGTAATATTAGCACGACGCTGAAAGTAACTGAACTAATGGGCTTCCATTGCGGAACACTATACATTAAAGCAATGTTTAATTGAAACAGAAAATTCAGTTTTTTTGAAAAAACAACGAAAGTGTGAATTTTTTCTTATCTTTTCGCTGCAAGCACTGCAAGAAATCCTTAAAATGATGCCTTAATTCCGAAATTTGACGAATTATTGATGAAGTTATGGCGTTATTACACACAGGAAAAAAAAGAGAACACATTTGAGAAATAGTATATACGATAGTTGTTCCACACGTGAAGGTGGTATCATCTAAATAACAATGTGTGAAGCTAAATGTGGAAGAAAAAAAAGCATAATATACTGTAGAATTGAACGGCTTGGGAGATGAAGTTGTTATGTGACAAAATCGAAATTGCGAGTAATTAAAGTTCAAAGTTTTATTGTTGCAGTTTTTTTGTTTTCTGGTTCGTCGTTAATATGCGTATGACATTGGTCTAATGACATTTACTTTTTGATGTACCAAGTTTTTTTTGCTTACATGTATCCATTGATTACCATGGTCCAGAGTACTCATTTTTTAAAATGTAACATAGCCCCTTCATCCTCGAAGCCCTTCAATTGTGTTTCATAAAAACTTTATTTTGCACCATGTACAGCTTTATTCCACTTTCATTCAAGTTGGCTGAAATTTATTCCGGTCAGCGTTCTATGACCTTACGAACAGCTTCTCCTTTAATCCCATTCGTCTCCAGATTTCATCTTCCCTTTGTGTGACGACAGGCTTATTGTGGCATACATAATTCTCCCGAACCTCTTTTAGCAATTCCAAGAGGTCCTGAAGCGACTCGCTGGTTGTCTGATCCCGCAATCGAATCTCTCCCAGTTCTCTGGAAAAAGAACCATTTGTCGGCATTAAGGAACTCACGTCTGCGGAGGGCGGTATTATCGTCCTGGAAATCGAATCATCGGGAAAATTGAAAGAGTGTGGACATTCCTTAATGATGCGAGAGTTTTGCCATGGAGGGAGGATTAGTTTCGGTTGCGCACAAACCTGGCAGAAACAGACCTGATGTCGTTGATTATCGACCGAATCGGAAGAGGGTGGGAGATGTTTTGCATAAGCCAAAGCAAAGTTATAGAAAATAATTATAGGTTTACTGAATGTCGTTTGAATATTATCTGTTCCAGACAAGCCTCAGACAGGTTTTTTCGAAGAAGTAGAGGAAAATTGTTTACGGACAGGGAATTACGAATGTTTTGTTTTTACTAAGCTTAAAACTAATTGTAAAGATCGAGCTCAGTTACCCTGCAACATATGTCAGCAATTTTAATGCACACGTAATGTGTTTCAAGCTTATGTTCTACTTCAAATAAGTAAACTTTTGAATGAGAAGGTAAACATGTTTTAAAAAGGTGTTTAAGAAGTAACGATATTGTTAAATACTTAAAATCATCTGTTAGTTGTTCGAACGTTAAAGCAGTTTGCGGTAAAATACTTGCATAACTACACAACACAAAGCTGTAACTAACAAGACAACGAGATAAATAGCCTGTCGCTATTTATCTCGTTACGTTGGATGTGATTTTGTTTGGTTCTCTACTCACTTTTTTTGCCCCAAGTTTTTCAAAATGAGTCTGCTTCTTCTGTATAACACACCCTATAGATAATTATTTTCAATTAGAAATTTTAGCACAAGTTAGGAACATTATTTTTTATAATGCTTACTTCGCAATCAATTGTCGTGATCCTGTTATTTTGAGTGGCACTGCCTCTTCTTTACACTACCAACTGCAGTTGGGAGTCGGAAATGTAGTTCGTCTTAGCAGAAATTCATTTTAAAGTGTTCAAATTAACGAGGTTCGGCTGTTTCGTAAACGCGGAAATTTGGTTATTTTTTTACGGCTTGGTTCAACAAACTCTGTACTTTGAACTTTCATAATAGTTTATTGTTTTCTAAATAACGTGAAAAAAAAAAGAGTAATTGTTATTATCAAAACTTGATGCTTATTTAATTTAATGCATGTTTTAGAGAAACCAATTTCTGACTATTTGGTTCCAAATTTGCGACATTGTCATTTTCCTGTTTTTCAATTTGTAACATACAACAAAACAGCATGCCATATGCATCAGCTTGGTGGACAGCATGCAGACCGCGACGCTGCTGTCACGTAAGCTGCGCATTACTGGTTTAAATTTAATAATTTTCACATTTTTTTTTTCATCGGACTTCTGCTTTTTAAAACAAGTAAAGTTTAAAAATAAAGTAAATAATTAAATTATGGCTTAAAAAAACTAAAAAATTCGCTTTTACATTCGAATCCCCTGTGATCATTACTGATTTTCCTCTGATTTTGAAAACTACTTAATATCCGCTAAGTTTACAGGCACAACGTGAAGTTTATCTTTTATTCAGAGTTGCACACAAACAACTGAAACACTTAGGGCCATGCTCCACATCAGCGTAAAACGCGACCGAAACTGAAGGCAGAAACCGAAAATCCGGGTACTTTCCATAGGAACACTATTTGCTCCATTTTACGCTTCTGCTTTATTTTTCTGCTTTACGTCAATGTGGAGCAGGGCCCTTATAAAACATCAGCATGTAATATAGTTAAGCCTTTAGTATTAATAATAGTATTAAATATATTACTTTTATATTTGTAAGAAACGTGAATTTTATCTTTTATTCAGAGATACTGTCGTCCCAGTTTTATCGGGTAATGGATAAATGAATAACCCGCTTATACGAATAAAACATCCTGGAACCGTGTCATATGCGCAATGTTAAAGATTCCCGCTTAAACGAATACCCCGCTTAATCGAATATTTCTTGGAACCGACAGTATATTCGTTTAAGCGAGGCCGACAGTACATACATACAAACAAACCCATATGTGAAACTAATAAAAGCGTATTAAAAAGGAAAAAAAAATGAGGAAATTTGTCAGAATCGGGTATCTTCAGGCACAGTTATTCATCGGAAGGCGGTTTGCTAAGTACTGGATTTGACCTTCTAAAGGTTTTGATCTTTAGGCTCCCGTTGAAGGGTGTGTCGGGAGGGAAAACGATTAAAGCGTCATAGTTGATTCCAAGCGACGATTTATGATGCTGTGGCTGTGTTGTCTGTCATTAAACTCGCTGGTTCGAGCTTCGGACCATCAGCGAGAGCGGAAATTTTGAACGCTAATTGCGTTTTGATCGGAGTAGAAGCTACAATAGAGAAATGGCCAATTAATGGGTCAGAGGCAAGGTATTAAAAGTATAAAAGATGATAAACAAATTAAGTTCCGAGTTTTGCAATCAAAAAGTTATTAAGCTATGGTACGCAGTAGCACTACTTTTCCCATTCAATCATTTTTTTTTTCGTAAATCTTGTACTTTCGACATAGCTCTCTCTCTCGATGCCATCATGTATTCGTTTCTTAAGTTTTTGGAAAGCTTTGGGTAAATTACAATGTATATTTCTCATTTGAAAGTTGTTTTTTCAAAAATTTTGACCAACTAGGTTCTGTTTTAAATATCTGTCGACCTGTAAAGACCTACAGCCTTGAAAACAACATACAAAATACCCGTACTTAAGACACACTAAATAAATAGTACCAGTACTCTCAGATTTTTTTTAAATGACCATCAACTCAATTTTTTCACAAAACTGCGATGTTCCAACATTATATCAGATTTTAAGTTCTTATATCGAGATAACTAGGAGGACGAGGGCAAGTAATTTTCGCCCACAATGGCCCGTTTTTTAATTTTGGTTGGGGGGGAGGGATCAAAAGTATGTTCTGAGACGCTCCTTTGATTGCTACGTGTTTTAACTTTTTTCATTTATTGTACTATTCGTGTGGTTACCTAGTGAGAATCACTACATAAGAAATTGGAGGTAAAATAATAACTCTAATAGAAAAACATTTAAAATAGTTAAGTTTTCCTATTCAGAACATCTTCGAGTCTTCTTTCGGTTTGGTTCTAGGGTTTTCAGAGAAAAAAAATGGGCGAGAGAATCTCACTCTATTGAAATTAGAGTTGAATTTTCAAAAATTGTGAGAGATATTTTTTTTTTCCATAAAACCTTATAATTCCACAAGAAATTACAGCGATTCAATTACACAGGCGTGAGAAAATCCCTCCTCGAAAATTTTCTTGTGTGAGATTTCTTTTAAAAGTGCGAGATTCTGGAGCTCTATCGAAAACCCTGAGTTAACCCGAGATGATGATTCTTTCCTCAAGAAATTCCGTCATTTATTCGTAAAAAAAGAGCAGAGACGAGCGCACCCATTTTTAGCGTGACATTTATCGGAGTCTTTCATCAAAAAAACTTAATATCGAAATGGATGACTTGACTCGATAAACTGTGCTGTAAGTAATAACCCCTCGCCACGTAATAATGAGAAGAAGGCCACGTAATTAGTATCTCCGGAATGACTCGATCTGAAGAGCGGTAGGCACGAGACTTCTTGTTCCAAAATTGACCATAAATCAGCCCGTAATCGGATAAAGGGCCGGGAAACAACGGGAGGGGGGGGGGCAGAAAAAGAACGAAAATGCATATCAAAACAGTACCTTGGTTGGTTCATCGTTCGTTGCATTCACTCCAAAATTGCGATTTCAAGTCAAACAGTTTCTGTTCTGGATTTACTGAGAAAGTTTTACTTTAAGTTGGGGTAAATTGACCAGTTAATAAACATTTAAGATCTATTTTATTTCTAAAAGTTCGTAACACTATTGAAAGTAGCTCATAATAGCTTTGCAACATTGACTCATAACTAGCATTTGGCACCACTGTCCGATTCTGGCTTTTCAGGACACTGGGCACGAACTAAATTTCGCGAATGCATTATTGTGACATTCATTCATAAAAAAAAAAAAAAGAACAGTAGAGTCTCAAAAATCAGAGGTAATCGAGCTCAAGATAACTCAGATTACTGAAAACGGTGATTATCTGGAGAAAAAATGTTAGCGATGGAAGCTTAAGCCTTTTCGAGCGACATAAAAACGTACAATGTAAAGTTTAAGTCGTTTTTCATATTACGTTACTATATCCAGAGCATATTTTAATATATCTCTAGCAGGCAAAGAATATTTTGTGACCCTTTGCGAGTGTTGGTGTCACCGACCTGTCAATACTTTTTTTGTTACTTTATTGTTCGTTACTAAAAGAAATTTTACAATAGCAGAGGATTCCGATTTTTACATTTTAATGCAAAAGATATTTTAAGCTATTAAAGTTATTCTTTAAAATGTCAACAACGCACCTCGAATTGATCGGAATCTTGAATTTGAATTTGAAATATTGAGACGCTACTGTATCGAAAGCAGAATAGCTTTTTTAAGTAATAACAGTCAAGGGTATAACAGTACTACCGTTTTTCACTTCCCTCCACAACCGATTGATTCGAATGTTATGCTTATAATCGTAAATACTGTCTGTCCGTGAAAGTCGAGTCTATAGCACTCGCGAACTACTCCACTAAAAAAGGGGTGATGTGTTGTAAGTGGGAACTTTCCAAAGTTTTCAATTTAAAACTTGCATTTTTTACACATTCAACTGAACTATGTATTTGAAATTAACATCGTTCTACGTTGTTTGATATTACCCAAAATGCTTCTTATTATTCTTCCCTTATTGTTTCTTACCTATCACCCCTATTTTGGTAAGATCAGAGAAGACCTGACGCATGCGTAAATACGCGGAAGGTTTTACCTGAGAAAATCAGACAGTAACAAGCAAAATGATTTCATCTCATAAAATATTTAAAATTCATTTTATTAAAAGGTTGAACGCTCCGTATTCACAAACGTAATTTTTATTGAAATGAATTTACCAAGAATGAGCCTGTACAAAGTTTACTCCGTATTCAGAGAAATTTTACCACCTCACGCGAAATATTTTTGATTTTCAAAATGAAAGTGAAGTTTTAAATTTATAACGCATTTTTGCTTCTATCTGAGCTTTTTAAATCTGTAATGGGTACTCTTTCGTTCTTTGGAAGCCTTACTTCAGTGGTTCGAAGCTCATTAGGATGTGCGTGCGAGTAGAAACCTTTTCAGTGTTCGTAGACGGGTACGGGGAAAAAAATTGTGCATAATATTTATTTCCTAACTAAAAGAGTCTTAAATTCCCTTCAATGAATATTTCTGTATTTATTTTTGATTGGTATTAACAGAGTTATGGAATTTCACCCTAACATCAACTGTATTTCTGAGTGATTTTTACCTATAAGCACATCCTATTATATTCATTTTATTTATTACTATATTATTATTATTATTGCTAATTTATTTTTTTTTCCCAACATTTTGAGCTGAGTGTATTTTTCGTTTTCATCACCTGCGAACAAAAGTTTTTCATTCTTTTCCTTTGATGCCGTTTTAACTTTTTTCTGTCTCAAACATGTAGGAAACGTATTGGATTCGTGATTTTTGAATTTAAAATTCTAGGAATATCCTGTTTGAGGTTTCAATTTTGACCAATTTTAGAAAATGTACGTCAATTTGTGTGCTCGCAATGGTGCAATGAACTTTTTTTTTTTCTTTTGAAGAGGGGAGCGGGGTAACTCTAGTTCAAATCCTACTTATTAAAATCGTACGAAATTTGGTACACATATATGCCCCTATGTGAATTAATGCTGATTGATTTCTGTTTTTTGAATTTTGCTAGATTGTTTTGAAGTGTTTAGAGTCCATTTTGACCATTTTTTTTTTTTTTTTGTAAAATATGTCTGTGTGGATCAACAACACGCATGGGCTCATTGTATGTGGCTCACTGTAGTTCACAACATACTCCATTAAATCAAACAAAATTTAGAACTGATATGTTTGTACCCAGGGCCCGATTAACCTCTGAAGTTAGGGGAAGCTCAGCCTCATTTCAAGGCCCTCTACTTTTGCCTAGGAAATTTTTTCTAAAGATTAGCCAGCAAAATACAGATTAAAGTTGATTTTCCCCTCTTCCTTCTCCCCCCTCCCTTTCCTTTCCAAACTCATAGAAATTCGTACATCAGCAACTGAGGGTGGTTTGTTGTTGAATCAGACTTATCACTTCCCAAAATTACCATAAAAGTACATTGTAACACAATTCAAATTTTATTTTATTAAACTAGCTTTCTTTAAGGCTGAATTTAAAAGCAGGGACTGGAATTTTCAAGCAGTTATTCAGTCATTTTTGGGGCCTCTGAAAATTCTAAGGGGAAGCTCAAGCTTCTTGAGCCTTTTGAAGCCTTTTTCTTGAGCACTGCAAAAAATAGATGCTGTGTTTACAGAATAATTCAGCTAATTTTGCAGTAATTTTACAGTAATAAACTGAAATTGCTAATTTTACAGTAGTAAACAGTAAAATTGCTAGTTTTACTATAATAAACTGTAAAATTGATAGTTTCGCAGTTTATTACAGTGCATTTTACAGTTTTAAACTGGAACCTTTGCTGCCAGTATTATACTGTTATTTTTGCAGTATAATACAGATAATTTTATGGTAAAATTGCCAACTTTACAGTAATAAACTGTAAAATAGCTAGTTTTACAATTTTTTACTGTGCTTTTAAAGTTTTAAACTGGAACCTCTGCTGCCAGTATTATACTGTAAAAACAACAGCTTTTTTTTTGCAGATTATACGAGCTTGAGGTCGCTGTCTTTAAAATAGTAAAATTTAGATAATTCTTTCTATTTTTCCATCTATCATCAGTAATCACTAAGATTCAATTAAAGATATCATCAAAAATAAAAGTGTCCTCGAAAAGTAAATGTATGAAAACGCTGGAATAAATCTGGCCCTTGGCTGGAATAAATATGGCCCTTGTTGGGAGACAACAAAACAGCCCGCTACATCTAAAATTTCGCTATAACTGAAATCATGAAAAGTACCTATTAATTTAACTTTTAAATAAGTGATGTATGTACATACAAAACTTTTTAATTGTTAGCATAATAGGAAGATTTTATTTGTACAAAATACAGAAAAATACAATTTTTCTTTTTAAGATGGAAAATTGAACCGTAAATATTTTCATTATCTTTTGATAAAGTGGGGATTCCAAGTTTTTTAATATTAATTTTAGAGAATACAGATGAATAGAAAGCACCTCTTTTGTTCATTAATTTTCAGAAGAAACAGTTTTTATACTGTGAAATGCAATATTTTTACTTTAGTGGTTTCAAATTTGCAGCAAGGTTTCATTTACTTTAATTTTTTTTTTTTCAAACAAAACAGAGCAATTTATACAAATAATCAATACAAGACGCAATGTAATGAGGGTAGTTTTACATAAATATAACTAAATTTTGCAGTTAAAACTAAAGCTAATTTTTGCAGTTTAACTATTTTTAAATATCCTACGTTGCAAAGAAAAAGTGTCGTTTGCTTGAAGCTCAGTTTAGGAGAGCAAAGTCAAATATGTAATGCAATAGTTTTATGCTTCATGCTGTTAAAAAAGTTTAAATCAAACAATCTACATTAAATGAAACCCCATCGATCAGTTTAAAAACTTTACTTTATTTAAAATATAATCGAATATAATCAATACATATTTACAAAAAAAAGGCACACTTACAATATATAAAATTCCGAAAATAAAACAATATGACGAACCTTATTTTACAGAGAATCATTTTTAAACGATAGTCCTTTTTAGAGAGCATCATGAAGAAAATATAACAATTTTCTTGCTGGCTGATTTTGTAAGAAGATTTGAAAATCTAAAACTAAATTTTAAAGATATAGGTATTTAAACTGAACCTTGCGAATATAATTTTGGTAATTTAGACAAGCTCCTAAATTTTGATGCCTTGTCAAATTGGTAAATTACTTATATTTAATAGTGTGAAATACCTCCTTTACTTTTTTGAAGACGAACAAATGCGTTCATATTTTTGGTATTTTTCGTGATTGTATTTTCTGTTTAAAATCACTGAGCGAAAAAAAAGGTCGATAAATTATTTCTATTCATTAATTTTCTGGGAGATATTTAGAAACATATCAAACTTTCTCAGTGGTTTTCGAAGCAAATGAATGGAAGTTTCAAGCAGGTTGAATTTTGAAGGTTTGGAAATTTTGCTGATCCTATCTCAAAGGCATATAAATTTTAATACCTTGAACTTGATCGATTAATTTTACTTTCATGTCCATTTCTTAATATTTTAGGGTATACATAACAAAAAACTGTAATAAATATTTGAATTCTTGATAGATTTTTAAGATTATTTATTTCATCCCAAGCATTAAAATGTAAAAAAAATCCAGAATAGCTCTTAAAAGCAAGCCAATAATTTTAATCATAGAATAATTTTAAACTTTTTAAATAATAACAGAGGACTTCTAAAGCAAATGACCTTTGAAAAGTATTTACTTAAGTCTGACATTATTAAATTGTACTTGTTGCAGTCACGAATTGCAGTTTTTGTTTGCCTCGTGTCACACCGACTTTGTACTTCAAAAATATCTAAGACTCCATTAAGAAAAACTGGATAGTAAGTTTTTAAAAATAATAAGAAAAAGCTGTAGTTTTATAAGACTAGATTCATGATTTTCTTTGGCGAAGTTGATTCCTCATATCATAAGGATTTTCCAACATTCAGATAAACATTTACATGATATATATAAATACATGTTCTGTACTGCTTTGCTTCAGAAAATGCTTTAAACATTTTTCCAGAAGTTTATGAAACACATATTATACTTCAAGTGGACTAGAATTCCAATAATATTGCAACAAATAATTTTCAAATAAACTGATATCCATGTATACTTAATATTTTCTTAATACGCTCTCAAGAATCTATTAAGTTGAGAAAATAACAGTTAGACCTTGGAATGTTGACATTTAAATTTTTCCGGGTGTGGGAGACAAAGTATGCAAAGAGTGTATAATCAATGAAAATTGCACTAAAAAACCGCAATACCACATTCATTTTCATGTCAATTCATTAACTTTCCAGAGCCAGGGGGCAATTGACCCCCTTGAACACTTAAATGATCGGCCAGAGGATGAGATGTAATTTTGGTTCCTTACAGCCTTCCGAAGAAGTTCGCTATCATTACGAAGAAGTGTTGATGATTATTTGCTCCAATTAATTGATAATTCCCACCAGAAGTAAAGGGTGGTACCCCAACGCAAATTTTGTTGCAGTAATTTAAGGTACCACTCAGGAGCTCCCCGATGGGAGGTCACGGAAGGTCACTGTGACCTCCCAATAATTTTCGTATTTGTCACATTATGCTGACGATTCGGCAATTTGAAGATTTTTTTACGACATTGAGATTATTTTTAGTTTTTAGAATTGTTTTTTAAAAGATGCCTAATGTTTTTTCTCTCTAACGACGGTTATGCATGCTTATTTATTTTATCATTCGGTAAAATTGGAACTTCATTCGGCAAATTGATAATTTTCCACCTATCAAAAATTTTTGTTCGGGGTTCCCCTGGATGCTACTTTAGAGGGAATTTAGATACATAGGTACTTCGTGCAATGTTAGACATCGTCATTTCTTCTTTCCAATACTTTTTGCTCATTTGCACTATGTAACATCATATTACCATAACTTGCTTTTGAGGCTCAAATTTGGCTCCAAAATTTTTGGCGTTTTTAGCTCGGCAATTCATAAATTATTCCCAGAGTTGCGTGACTTAAAGCAAATAGTATGCATACACCATGTGAAGATATGTAAGAAATTCTGTCTGTTTTGGGTATTTTTACATGGGTAACGCCTTCTGGTACTGACTGGAAATTAACTGATGATCAGAATTGTGTCCAGCTAACAGTTATCCAAGATGCTTGCTATTGTTAGGAGCTAGGCTGATGACTGAAGGATGTGGTTCGAGAACGATGCCGTTCTCTAACATGAGGTCTACACCCTGAGGTGGATCCAGTGGCGGGAATTGTGGAAGTTGCTGCGAAAGGGTACTTGATGAAGGCAAGAGAGGGGAGTGCCTGGGATCCGATCCTTGATGCTCCAAAGCTCCGTCTAAGCCTTGAGATAAGTAAGGATTTACCGAAGAAGATGACGTTGACGATTTGCTGTTGGGTCCTGGAAAATTGGAAAGTCTAGTTATCTTTTAAGCAATCACGGAATTTATCATTTTGGATTAATTTTAACGTGAGTTTAAAATAGGATTAAAAAATATTAATGAAAGATTTTTTTTAATTATAATAATAATAATAATTAATAAAAATACTTTAAAGCTGAAGACAAAATGGGCTGTTTTGCATTTCAGCTTTTGAGTGTTAAGCAGGAACAGTCTCATTCAAACATTTAACTTATTCGTTCACTAAAATTAAAAATGAGCGAACCTTTACCCTTAAAATCTAGTTAAATTAAAAAAAAATAATAATAAAATTTTACTTAAGTCAATTAAAACAAAAGACGATATTGATTTAGTTAGTATTTTCCCTTAATGTTTCTTAATTGTTCTTTATCAAAGATACAATACTAAGACGAAACGAAATATTTTGGTTTAATAATAATAAAAAAAGTTATTGAGGTTATCGTACATTATCACAGGAATAGAGGGTACTGAAGAATAAATAAGTAAAATCGTTATTTTAAATACGATCCAGTTTTAAAATTTTCAGCTGATTGAAAATACGTTAGCAGTTTTTTTTTCTTTTTTTTTACTTAGGAGTAACGAATGCCAAGTCTGTTTCAGTAATCTACCTACCAAATAAAAACTGAATACTGACAGCTAACTGCCCTAATTTGTCATTAGGCGAAAAATATTGACTGGGTTCAGCTTTCGATAGTTAATGTTGACCAGTATCATGTTTAAAGAATTATGTCCAAATTTATTTCTAATTGCTTTTCCTTTAACTAGCGTCCATTTGTAAAACGTGAAAATGAAACTGCTGAGAGAAGAACACGCAAAATTTTACTGCTACATGCTAGTTTTTCCTTACTGAACCTTCAAGTGTTAAGAATTGCTGAAAATATCAATACTATCACTAATATCACAGGGGCTAAAATGTTACATTAGTGTGAAAGTCACATCATAGTCATAAGATCACGGTTATGTTGCAACTTCTTGATGATTTGACGCTATGTTATCAAGAAGTTGCAACAACTAACGAATGTGTGTAAGCAGAGTTGTCATCAAATGACATAGCAGAGACGGCTTCATAATGTCAAAGTGACTGGTCGCAAATTTATTGTTGCAGCGACGTGAAGCCACATTTTTATGTCATAGCGTGGCTCCTATTGGAAATCATAACACAGTCATCACTTTGTGGCTGCGACATGAGTTGCAGTGACGTCCCTATAATTTTGCTGAGACATGATGTGATATCAGGTAGTTTAATTTTTTTTCTTCCTCTTCTAGACACTAAAGATGATTTATTCTAACCATTGGATGAAGAATGAGATTTCCCTTTGCCGGAAGAGCTTCCACTTTTGGGCTTTCGCTTTCTTGTCTGGATGGAATCTTTCCGCATAGATATAGGACGATTCACCTAGTAAATGGAAGCAAGAAGTATAAGTGATAAAAAACTTGACAAACATCAAAGACAAAATAATCATTTGAGTTTCTTTTGCATAAAACCAGACATATCATTTTATATTTTTCAAATTTTTATGAAAACTTCTCAGTAAAAATTTTACGTTCTCCAAAGCTAATATTATTTGTAAACCTTATCTAAAGGTAGTGGCAGTATCTTTGCATAGAACCAGACATCATTTTGCATTTTCCCATTTTTTTCTGAAAACTTGTAAGTACAAATTCCTAAGTTCTCCAAAGTTGATATTTTTGTCAACCTTATCTAAAGATGGTGGCATGGCTTCTAGACACCGTCAAACTGGTTCTCTGAAACTCGGAGAAGTCCCACTCACAACCCATCACCCGTTTTTTAAGTGAAATGGTTCGCCAGTGCTAGGCGCGACTTTCAGAGATTTCGGAGATGGACGGACAGTACCACCATACCTTCGTTTTATACATAGTAAAAACAAACGCAACCCCTTGGATACAGTGTGAGGAATGTGCAGTAATCACCTGATGCAGCTTGTAATAAAGACCGCAAGCATTGCAGACCGGCTCTCCTTGGGTATTCCTCCTCCAAAGGGTAGTATCCGTTGTAGAACAATTAGAGCATGTCATGCCTACCCTACGACTAGTTGTCTGAAAAACAAGCCCTAAAGTTATTTAAATAAAAGACTAAAATTAATGTATAAAAGTCACAATCAGAAGTTGAACTATTAGGTATCAAAAATTAAGTACCTGTTACAATTTTACATCTGTTATAATTATAGATGTTACAAATGTGCCACTGTTCTTTATAGCACAGATAATGAAGAACTAGCTGACCCGCTCGAGGCATTTGCGCTTGATAGCAGTAATTAAAACTTCGATTTTTTTTAACGGTAATGTTTCTAAAAACAGGCACAAAGTGAATTGCTTTTTTTCGCCGATTAAAAAGAAAATTATATGATTGCCTTTCTTTCGTAGTTTTATAAAGTGTTAAGGAAACAATAACAACAAAAAGCACCTTCAAGAACTTTTCTTTTATTCTAAATTACCATGCTAAAAAAAAACATTTTCTTTTCTAGTTTTAATTCAATAGTACAACTGTGTTTTAAAAATCCTTCTTTATTATAATGAAATTATAAAATCCTTCTTTTAAGAATAATGCTTTTAAATTTGGATCAAAACTAACAGGTGAAAAAAAATCAATCAAAAGCGACAAAACCCATGGCAGGATGCAACTTACGATCTTCGCATTCCTAGCGCAATGCTCTACCCAACCGCGTCACTGCATCTTAGTTTTCGGCTGCTATTCATTGAAGTAATGTGTAATAAAGTAAGGAAAAAAAACAATTTTTGATAAAAAAAAAGCAATTTTTTGACGGGTGGGTCCATTTTTCGTCGATGGCTTGATAAGATTTAAAATGTAGGGTAAATAGTGGAGTTTGATAAAGAAATGTGGAAGTTCTCGCGTGGTAACAGAAAAACAGGCTGGAGAAAAAATATATAGGGTCATTCCATAGAAATGTCAATCTCAGCCGAAGAAAAAATATATCGAAGTGAAAAATTGTCAAAAAATAAATAAAATCATACAACATAAGAAGTTTAAAAAAAATTGGAAAAGTATTGTAATTATTACTGAGATTAGCCATAATAAATAGTTTCTAGTGTGTCTACTGCTTGTTTTTCGATGGTTACGTTAGGCACATTACGTTAGTCACACACTCCATCTTGAGTAAAAGTGACACTTAAAACTAAAAAAATTAAGATTTAATAAATGTGTTTTATGTTTTTAAAAGCCAACTTTACACATTTTTCAAATATATCATTCAATTTTTAGCACTTGCTTAACTTTGAGAAATTTTTGCCTCACAACATGAGCATTAATTTTCAGGGTTGCAAAAATGTTACGTTAGTCACGCTGCTATTTTGGTTGAAAAGATATCTACTGTCAGTAATTTGTTTTAAAATTTTAGCAGAAATGATACATAGATATCTTGTACATTGTAAATCCACCAGCATAACTAAAAAATATTTTTAATCCTTTAAGTTACAAGTAAAAAGTTACAAAATCAGCTCTGAATGTAACGTTAGTCACCATAGAATGACCCTAAGATAAAAACAAGAATACCATCATCACAATAAAACTTTAATGTTTTTTCTAACTATAACAAGCAGAATACTCGTAATAAATGTAAAACTGAAAACAATTAAAACTGTGAGTGCCATGTTTGTATAAAGACGATTGGTGTAGAAAGAGATAGTATCTATTGTTTACATATACAATAGATTATGTTTACTTATAGATAATTCATATTGCTCAAAAAAAGAACAAAATCATTTTTTAAATAAAGTAATGCCTACGCAAACTTCGAAAATACTTGCTTTCCAATTATCTAAAATTTGAAGAATAACAAAACTTTCTTGCAAAAAATAAGGAGAGAATTTTCTATTCATGAACATGAAAGTGAAATGAAAGCATTGGAGATATTTTTGAATATAAAACAATAAAACACTTTTCTTAAAGCAACCAAACCCTCACTCCCCGTAGAACAAGGTGGTTGAAGAATACGGATATGTTCCCCCTAATTACACAGTTTTCAAATTACGTGATTTTCAAGTAACTTTTGAAAAAGGAAAAACATGTTTTGATGTAAAATTATTTTATTTGTTTGACAACGTAGAGAGTTACTTTTTTTCCCAATGTTCCTACTTGAAACGTAATTCGTTTTTTTTTTTTCTTTTTTCTTTCTTTCTTTGTAGTCTCAACCGCGCCAAGTAATCACGTTCTTTAGAGGTTAACTCATTTTTAGAACACCACTTATGCAAACTTTTTATAAGTTACGTTATCAAGCATACAGTAAAATTAATAATATCTGGCCAGTAGTGAGGATAAGGATTTGATATTTTCAGAAAAGTAACCGTTTCATCGATATGCTTTCAGTCTAACTTTTTTTCTGCTGTAATTATCTCAAAAAGAGCGGTTGATATACATAACGATGATTTTGAGCTCCAGAGATAACTTTCTTAAACAAGTTTTGACACAGAGCATGTTTGCACAGGCAAAAACTGAAACCAATTCTCCTGATAATAAAAACAGATTTGTTAACGATATATTCCTTCACGATTTTAGAGATAAGATGAGCTAGATAAATAAGCATTGATAGCATTACTTACTGAATTTTTTTTAATCTCTAAAGTGATAATAGTGAAGCAAACTGAAATTTCTAAAACTATCAGATATCCGGCATGTTTTCGGTAAAATAATCCTTATAAAACCATAGTTGTTATAGAATATTCTTGTTAAGAAATGAAGACATAGAAACGTAACAATTACACATAAATTTAAAAAAAATGAATAAACATTGAGGAAATAATAAAGTTGAATGTAACTGATAAGTTTTAAACAAAAAATCACATATTATCTGGCTAGTAGTAAAACTTTTTAATGCTTTTCTTTGATTTAGATCATTTTAGCGTCCAGGATAAGGTTTTACAGCGTAAAGGCATACATTCCCCTATTTCAGCATTTCACATTTCAGAAATAATATTTTTTTATTGAATATTTTTGTGATCAAGATTGGTTTTAATGATGAAATTGTTTCATTGTTCTGTGAAAAAAAAAAAAAAAAAAAAAAAGGAAAAGAATTAACTTAAAGTTTTAAAGAAATTGGTAATTCTTGCGAAAATGTTCCCGGCTATATCCGACACTTATGTTTTTTTAAATCGATTTAAAAATATTTTGACTGCTCTGAAAATCCATGCAATCATAAAAACAAGTTAAAATCATTGAATAAACTCAAAATGCAACGATAATTCTAAAACTAAACTTCAAGGTGGGGAGGGGGGTGGGCGGCTTTAAACAAAAAATCCTTAATACAAATCAAACAGAGTTGGTAATAAGAAACTGAAATTAACTCTCAGAAAATTAGAAAAGAATTACTCTCCTCTTATTTGTTCACTGTAGAACTAAAAGTGGTTAACGAAGCAAAGAACCTATAATACTTGATCATAAAAATATTGCCGGATTCAATTATTATTATTATTTTTTTTTTTTTTCAAAATGGCTATAACAGAATGGAAAATATGAACTGCAGAAAATGTTTCTCTTAAAAAGGTCAGTTTTAGGGGGAGGGGGGCTTTCAAGTTGTATTGCTTGGATTGTTTTTTATGCGAAAAATATAATTTTACTGAAAAATCGTATTTTTGTGGCATTTTAACACGATTTTCAATCACATGATGATTTAAAGCCGGGACAGATATATTCTACTTCTTATTCAATGACTAAATATTTTTAAACGTTTCAGGAAAATACTCATTAACAAACCATTGATACTTCATTATATACATGATTAAATGAAGAATAATCAAAAATATGATTTATCGATAGTAATTGACGTTAAAAAAAGAATGTGTGAACCAAATGTAACGAATATGATTTTCACTATTCTCGGGAGAACGATCCAATACCCATTTCGTCGAACCTCATTAATTCGATCCCGCTTAAAACGAATTAACATTTCCTATTCCCATCCAATTGCTTGCGGTTTATTGTTGCCCGAGTAAGACGAACAATGGTTAAGACGAATGAACCTTAAAGGTCCCTAAGAGTTCGTTTTAACAAGATTCGACTGTAGAGGGGCCGTAGTAGCCGATCGGTAAGGCGTCGGACTTCCCGGAGTGATCGGACGGTCCCGGGTTCAATCCTAGCCGATCAAAGACCCACCGTCGTTCCTAATAAGGATCCTGTCTTAGCCCATTATTATGGAACATTTTAACGAACATTCTCCTGAACTACCAGTTTCCTCACAATGTTTATGTCCAGGCATACGCAGATGACATTGCGTTCCTCATCTCTGGAAGCACCAGAAAATGTCTCGAAGACACTGCGAAATTTTCCTTCAACCTTTTCAATACTTGGATTTCTAAACTTAATCTCTCAATAGCACACTCCAAGACCTCAGCCCTTCTTTTCGGCAAACAAACCAACTCTTACCACATTAAATATAACCATTCCATCAGACTTAAAAGGGCTCCCACAATCAAGATTGGCGAACACTCTATTCGATTCAAAGACTCTCTCAAATACCTGGGCGTTGTATTTGATTATAATCTCAACTTCATCCAGCATCTCTATCACCTGCGGACTAAGATCCATTCCGCACTGCAAAAGTTCTGTCGAATTTCGAATCTTCAAGGATACCTTTCTTCAAGCATCTTAAAACTTTTATACCAAAATGTCATCTTAAAGATAATTGACTATGCAAGTGGTATCTGGTTTGACAACATTCCTAAATCTTCCTACAAGCTACTATCTTCAATGCAAAGGCCCTTTCTCCTTAAAATTTCTAAGTGCTTCCGAACTGTCTCAACAGACGTGCTTAATATTCTTACCGGTATACCTCCTCTCCATATCCAATTGAAGTACTCTGCTATCGCTTACAAAACTAAAAAACTCCGCATTAACTCAGAGATCAACGACCACATCCTTCAAGCCGAAGATTACGAATTTACTTCTAGGTACCAACATAGCTATAACACCAATTTTCACCAATTCATCCTGCCTCTCACTATCACAGAATCAAATGATGATCGTACTATCAATATTTATACAGACGGCTCTAAAACCGATGCCGGTACAGCGTGTGCTTTCGTCGCCTTAAAGGAAACGGACGTTTTATTTTCTAACTCCAAGACTCTTCGCCCCAACAACTCAGTTTTTCAGGCCGAAATCCAAGCTATCCATCTTGCTATTGATTGGATCCAAGTTATATACGTTGAAAATAATTTAGCTAACCATAAATTCCACATCAGGTCTGATAGCTTATCTGCGATCAAAGCCCTCCTCAACCATGAACCCATTTCCCCTTCAATTTTCCAACTCCAATCTAAGCTTATTAATCTCCGCCACATAGTCACCATTTCATGGATAAAGAGCCACTCCAATAATACAGGAAATGATTTTGCAGATCAACTTGCCAAGGAAGCAACAAAATCTACCGTCAATCTCATAATTTCGTTCCCAATTGGCCAACTCAGAAAAGACTTAAATGCTTTTCTACTCCAAGACTGGCAATCTTACTGGGACCTTTCAACCAAAGGTCGCTGGACCCATGACATTTTCAAGACGGTATCCTTCTCCAGACTCCATAGTTCTTCCATAAACCAATTAATCACCAACCATGGTCTCACTCATTCCTACTTCTACAAACGAACTCTCCTCAGCTCTCCCAACTGCATTTGTGGTGAATTTGGGGACTTTGAACACTTCTTCTTCCACTGCAGGTTCACGTCGGCGTTTCATCTAGTGCTTTCTACCAATCTAAGAGCACAATGGAAAAGTTTTCTTTTAGTCGACAAGAAGGCCTACAAAAACGCATTATCCCTAATTGAATTTCTTTTCAAAAACAAGCACCTTTTTTTTCCAGATTTACCATAGGGCCTGGACTTCCTTACTACCTTGTTCCCATCGTTTATTCCCTTGTTTGTTTTCATTTTTATTCTATGTTAATTTATATATCCAAGACTATTCAAAATTATGTAACCTACTCCATGTGATTCTTTATGTTTTTTTTTTTTTTTTTTTTTTTTAATTTTAAATAAACACGTACGTCATACAGGGCAAACCAAACCGAGAAGATCTTGCAATCATTCGGGCCCTGAATGATGGCGCTTATCCTCTTTCACGCTTATCCGTCGTTCCTAATGCTGGTTGGGCGACGTAAAATAAGGGTCGTGGTTACAAAGTCCTCCAAGTGAAACGATACCTGTGGGAGTACTGGGCCAGGGGTCTGATCGGCTCTTGATCTGGATCAAAAGAACAGAGCGCTCTTCAGGGCCCCATCCAACCGGTTAAACCACGAGTTGTGGTGGGTGCGGGGGACCCTGAATAACCCCTGAAATGTATTACAGTATAAGTAGCTTTTGGTTTCAGCAATACTCACTAGCCTTCTTTGTGGTCTTAGAGTCGTGCTCGCTCTTCCGTTCTTGTAGAGACCACAGGCATTGCATACGTACTGTCCGGTGGCGTCCCTCCTCCACGGAGCCCCTTCCGTTGTGCCGCACACCGCGCACTGTTGCTGAACTGGTGACTGTTCCACTGCTGCTCGGGTGTAGTCTGGAGGAGGATCCGCTGTGAAGAATTTAATGAAAATGTGTAAAAACAGAGCTCATATGTAAAAAAGCAGTCGAAAACTTTGTACAATGTGAAATGAGTAAAAATAGACAACGTTTAAAAAATACTTTTTAAACATGTGAATCTGTGTTTTTATTCTTATTTTTATGCACTGATGATGCGGCTTCCAGTTTATAGCCCCGAAAGAAGCTGTTTGCTGAATTTTAAACTCTTTTTAATCGTAATTGTACTTTTTAAACGTTATCTATTTTTACTCAGAGCTCATATGATTTTGCTTTTTTATTTTTTAGCTCGCAGAAGTAGTTTTTTTAAGTATCACATACATTTTGATTAAGCATAAATATAAAGTAAATTTATTTCTTGAGGAAACTGTTTTGTGTTGGACAATTGAAGAAAGGTTTCATAAGGAAACACAAAATTAAGCAGATAGATCATTAAATGAACATCTCGTTTTATTATTTTTTTAGGTTTTTTTTTCTATGAATTTATAGTAGATTTTTTTTTTCTGTATACTTCAAAAAAAAAAATTGGAAAAAACTGCATTTGTCCGCCGCTGGTGGCATTGGGGTTGTTGTTTTGCTGGGTTGGTCAGTTAATGCCCTTGTTTTCTTTTTTCATCTCCCCGAAAGATTGAACACAGGGTCGTAAAAGATACCCAATTTTTAAAAAATAATGACATGCATCCCATAAAGTGATCTTACTCTTCATGTGCCAAACATTGCAGCTTTTATAATGTTATGACTTTTTGAAAATGAATGCGGCAAAGTGTTCATTCGCTGATTGTTCTGCTCTTCACTATAAAGTATGTGTCGTTTTTCTCGTTGACAATCTTTCAAGATAATAATTAAGGTGAGGAAAAAGCAGCGTATTATGCAACTAAGATAAACAGGCATGATGGGTGTGAAAACTGCCTATCAGAATTATATCCAACCAGGTTCTCTTTGAACTTCAAACATCAAAACACGGGTCAGCTACCAAGAGCACCAAGTCAGAGAGGAGCTCTGTGACAAAAAATGACTGCTTGAATCTTGAAAGCGTCTTCTACTGCACGTTTCAGAAAGCGCTGCTTTTAGCAGAGCCTAGAAAACGAAAAGTACCAGGTAGTTTTTTGGGGGTTCATTTTAGTGAAGAATTTTGTAATTTAGTTTTCTTCCCACCATATATGGAAAACACCTGTTAAGTTGTCAAGTACTTTGTTATTATTTGCAAATCATGCAATACACAAAATTCGAATAAAATTATAATGCAGCTCTGGTAAGTTGAGTTATGACCTTCACCACAATGCTTACCTCTTTTTGCAGAGTTCAAGGAAAGAAGACAGTGCTATTGCCGCGGGTTTGAGTTGGAATGCTCTGGAAAACGATTACAAAAGCAGCCTAACTCAATTTCGTGCCAACTACCCTTCCCCGAAAAGGAGGTAAACATTGTCAAGGTCGGAGGTCTAGCTCAAACTTAACTTTATGTATATCTCGGACAAAGTTGGAAATATAACCTGTAACTTTTATATGAGTGAAATTTAAAATAATGAAGGACAACATAAAAAACATGGCTTCATTCGACCAGCTTAAAATGTTGTATTATGACGAAAATCATAATACAAATTCATGAATCTCATAAACTAAACCGGATAGAGCAAAACACTTTTCATACTTAGAGCCACCATTTACAAATTATCAGTTTAAAATTTCCAGGCACCAAGCTAAAAGAAATCTTTTGTTGACCTGTGCAATCAATCGATACATAAGAGACAAAAAATAGTTATCAAGCAATACAATTTTATTTACGGTACTGTTGTCGTCTTCCGTCAGGAAAATATGTTACTGATGACATGGGTGGCAAGGTCCAGCCTTGTTCGCTTCCGATTACGTACGTCGGACAGGTGGCAGAGTTGTAGCCTCTAGTACCGTTGCTGTGGTTCTCGCTCTCCATACCAGGGCTCCCTAGTCCGGAACTTCCGAAATAGCCGCCGTTACCCGCAGCTCCCCACATCGGATAGTGCGCAACTTCTAGGGCCGAATACGGCAATGTCGTAGCAGAACTTTGGGGAGAAAGTTCTCTTGGACTGTCACTGTCATAACCTGCAATGGAGTGTAAAAATGAATGCTTATGTTTTGACGCGTTTAGGTACACTGTTAAAACTTTTCCTGAAATTTTACGATAAAACTACTGGTATCCCCATGTTGCCAGTAACTTTTATCATAAAATCCTTTTTCACGAGATGCAAGTAGCGGGAATTGAACCCGGAATCCAATTTTTGAACAACACTTTGCTATCTACAATGTTAAAACTAAAGATTGCACAAGGTACCTCTAAGGGT